>JASAMX010014412.1:0-22165 GCA_030248175.1 Microlaimidae sp. YZB2_3 | reverse complement strand
TGTAGTACCTGGTTCAGCATATTGCTTATTATGGATTTGGTTGTTTAATTCTTTTATTTGGTCAGAGTAGGGATTGATTGTACGGATATGACTGAGTGTAGATTTTGGGTAGTGAAGTTTCAAATTTCATTTTGTATTTGGTTGTTTAATTTTTTTATTTAGTCAGAGTGGGAATTGGCTGTGCGTTGAGCGTCGCGCTCTTTGATGAGTCTAAAAAGTATTGAAGAAAGGTTATGCTGATTTCTTTGTATTTTCCAAATGGTACATGGTATGCCAAAGTTTGGGAAGAATGGGTCTTAATGTTTTTTCATCTTTTTACATCTGTTGGTGTTAGTAGGTTTTCAAGATCGGATTCTATTTCTGATTTGTAGTTGTCCCAGTTGGTTTTGTTTAAATTGGTAAAAGTTTTCCTGTGGTTGGTGCTGTTCACGTTGATGTTTGGAGGTTCAATTTTTTAACAAAATGTGTTTTTAGGTCTAATATTGAATTTTATATACTAAAACAGACTATTTAGGCCTAAAAAGTGTATTTAAATACTGTTTTTAACTAAAAAACCGTGTTTTTGACAGTAAATAAAAAATTATACTTCTAAATTGGTCGCGAAGAGGCGTGGGGTGGAGAGGGGGGTAAGCCTCGCTAGGGGGAGGGGTCAGGCCGAACCACCCTCAAGCTTTGGGGGGAAGGGCCGGAAGGGGGGCCCTGGACTTTTTTCAGGGGGCTCCGAAATTTTGGCTCTAGGGGAGGGGGGTGGACACATCTGTCTGTCCCTCCAAAAACATCTATACCAGTATTCCCAAACTACACAGTACTTAGGAAAGACAGAAACAACAAAGGAAAAGGAGGTGGTCTGATACTACTGACACACAAATCTATCAACTACAGAATGACCCTATCGGACAACAAACAGATCCGCATGCAGAAATGCATGCCATTATTATTCCTTTCAACAACACCAAACTCTCAATAGTAAAGATTATATATATATATATATATATATATATATATATATATATATATATATATATATATATATATATATATATATATATATATGGTATATATATATATATATATATATATATATATATATATATATATATATATATTAATATTCCGCCTTCCAGTTCCTGCAATCCAGACTATACTCCAGATATTTCTCAAACTACTTAACAAACTAGATAGAAAAATCCTTAGAGAAATCAACGTATCAACGTTCACCACCCACTCTGGCATTCAACCACAACAGACCTCCGATGCAAACACATCGCCAACTCAATCAACAACTCTAATAAAGCAACCCTCAACTCCAACAAGAGTACCAACCAGTGGAAATTCCACGTCTGGAATATGGCAATTTCTCTTAGCTCAGGCCACCTACCCATAATCACAAACCTCCAAACATCAACGTGAACAGCACCAACCACAGGAAAACTTTTACCAATTTAAACAAAACCAACTGGGACAACTACAAATCAGAAATAGAATCCGATCTTGAAAACCTACTAACACCAACAGATGTAAAAAAAGATGAAAAAACATTAAGACCCATTCTTCCCAAAACTTTGGCATACCATGTACCATTTGGAAAATACAAAGAAATCAGCATAACCTTTCTTCAAAGACTTTTTAGACTCATCAAAGAGCGCGACGCTCTCCAAACAACCAATCCCCAATCTGACCAAATAAAAAAACTAAACAACCAAATCCACAATGAAATTTGAAACTTCACCACCCAAAAATGACACTCAGTCATATCCGTACAATCAATCCCTACTCTGACCAAATAAAAGAATTAAACAACCAAATCCACAATGAAATTTGAAACTTCACCACCCAAAAATGACACTCATAACTAGAAACTTTTAGCTACATGACCAATTCTTCAAAACTCTGGAAAACCATCAAACCACTTGACAATAAGCCCACCACCCCAGACCCCACCCAACTCAGCAATAATCTTCAATGGGTCTCAAATAATCCACCCTCAAAAACTGGCCGACAACTTCAATAGACAATTCACCACAATAATACGCCCTCATCACACTCTAAAAGATAACTGAAATCTCACTAGGAAAATCAAAAGCAAGAAAACACCAACCCATTGGAAATAACCACCTTAGAAGTACAAAAAGCAATCTAACAAGTCAAAAACTCCAATACTTTTGGTTCAGATGGCCTACCTATATTTATCTCAAAAACCTTCGCTCAAACGGCTTACAATACCTCACTGACTTATTCAACCTATCTCTCAAAACCAGTGAAATCCCAACAATCTGGAAACAATGTCAGATTATCCCGTTCCCAAAGTCAGGAAAAGACCTCAACCTCCCCAACTCCTATAGACCAATATCTCTACTCAGCCTAACTATAAAAAATCTTGAGGCACTAATTGGTTTGGTTTGGTTTGGTTTGGTTCTATAGGCACCCAGTTATCGACTTTACGGATTAACTGTCTGTAAAAGAAAATACTGGTTGCTATAATATATGGTAACTATTATTAAATGCGAAATTAAATTAAATGAGAAATTATTAAACTATAATAAATAAAATAAAATATAGCAGGACCCACCAGTATCACCAATACAGCTGAAGGCACTGACGCCGGAAGCGATTTTCTAACTCTTACTTCAGTCTCAGTAAGAGTCACTTCCTGTATGCTCAAAACCGGATATCCCAAAGTCATAATAGTATGATAACCTCAGTGTTGAACATGAACCATGAAACATGAACCTGAGTGATGAACAGACAATGAAGAAATTACCATGTTTTAGATTCTGTCAATGGACTGTAGGAACGTGATGACTTTTTGCCACTGAGTTGGTGAGGAGTAGAGAAGTTCTTGGGTATGCAATTTTGTTTTGTTTGTGGAGAAAACATATTTAGTTGGTTTAGTAGAAGTATAATATCCCACAAGCAAAGATAGCCACATAAGAAAAAAATAGCATATACATGTGTACCCACAATAACATGGCAAGCAAAAACCAAAAAGCACATACATACATATACACAGGCACACTGCATACCCACATGCATGCATGCATGGACGCGCACCATACCACAAATGGTGCACGCACACACACGCATGCACACGTGCACGCGCACACACACATAGACACACAAACATACCGCGTATAAACACAACTAATGGGGTATGAGCTTACTTGGGTTGGGGTTACAAATATACCTATACATATTCTGCCCATTCGATTCTGGATGAAACCGAAGTGTTTACCGCCTTCATTAGAATTTACAGTCTTTTTTGAATTCTTTGGAATTCTTCTTACTGGTTCTTGGCCCATCACCGATCTGCTAAAAAGAACAAGAACAAGAGAGAGAACACAAAGATAAAACATAAGAAACAATAGCAAACCCAGTTAAAGCAAAACAAACTAAGCAATGTGCAGGTTAGAATATATTATAGTAGTTGTATTATTTAGGCTCCACCAACAACCAAGTCAGCATGAATTTAAGCTAAACCATTCTCTACAAATGCTCTCCTACACCTTACAAATGCAATAGCCACCAGATTCAGCTAAAATAAACCTCCACAAAGAACAGTCTTTGCAACACTCAGCATCAAAATCCCCCTAATAAGAATAAAAAAAGATAACTGCCAGTCTATCTTACCAGATGGCTCAGCAGCTATCTCAGAGGCAGAACTAGTACAACTATCTTCAGAGAAAAAATCTCCAAATCCAGACAAATCCGCTCAGGCGTCCCACAAGGCTCAGTAATCTCACCCACCCTTTTCAACTTCTATATCTCAGACATACCCACTCCTCCCAAAAACATTAAAATAGTTTCATATGCTGATGACACAACTGTATTCATCACCGGAATCAAAATACCCAACATGGAGACAGATCTAAACAACTACCTCAATCAACATAACCACTTCCTAGAACAAAATCATCTCATAATTTTCAAAGAAAAATCAACACTTACTTTTTTCTCACCAGCTTCAAACGAATTCAACTACCACCCCAAAGTCAAAATCAACAACAGCCAGGTTCATAGGTGGGCAGTCTCTCGGATTTTGGGGGGTATAGGGGGGGGGTCAAATTTTAGGGGGGTGTCTGGCAAGACCCAAATTTTGAGGGGGGGGTGTACCCAATATTTCCGCACTGCCTTAAAATGAGCTTAAAACGCGTAAAAAACGTAAAACAAGCTTATAAATGCTTTAAAAATGTTTCACCCCTATGGTTAAGACTCTTCGTCCAACATTAATAACGAACAGAACAGTGGCGTTGGCGTGCCCAGAATTTCATTTGGGGGGAGGGTCGGTCTGGGGGGGGGAAATACTAATCCTTAAGGGGGGTCTGGGGGGCGGCAGCTCCCCAGTAATAGGGGGTCTGGGGGGCGAGAGCCCCCCAGCGGGGTCAAGGGGCAGAGCAGAGCCCCTTGTCAGGGGGGTCCGGGGGGCAGAATGCCCCCCGAGGGAGAAAATTTTTAATTTAAGGCGCTAAAATACACTAGACATTTTAATTCCAGATGATGTTTATTACAAAATTTAAGGTTTTTATCTCTTTACATTTAAAACAGGTGTTTAAAACGTTAGGTAATAAAAGGTTAATAATGTTTAATTAATGTTTTTTGAATAATAAAAGAAAAAATGAAGTATATGACATAAACAAGGTAATAAACACTCCGCGCGAAGCGCGGAAAATTTTTTTAGCCCTTTTATAACGCTTAAAAAACTTTTCTTTGGGAGGCGAATTTGGGGGGGAGGATGTCCCCGGGTACCCCAAATTTAAGGGGGGGTGTCAGCAAAATCCGAAATTTTGGGGGAAGGGTATAACCCCCCCAACCCCCCTCCCCTGCCTACCTATGGCCAGGTTCCTCTAGAAAAAAAACTTAAAATCCTGGGCGTCACATTTGATCCCAAAGTCAACTTCAGTTCTCATACAACAACCATCAACAGCAAAGCTAGTAGAAGAAACAACATCATCAAAGCTTTGGCCGGAACCAGCTGGGGCCAACAACAAAAAAACTCATCACCATCTACAAAGCAATAGCCCACCCGATAATAAACTATGCAGCACCAATCTGGTCTCCATACCTCTCCATTACAAACTTCAAAAACTCCAAACAACCCAAAATGCTGCGTTAAGAATTGCAACTGCCTGCCATCGCATGGCTTTAGCCGACCACCTCCCCCAAAAAACCAAAATTCTACCAATCGAACCACACTGCTCGCTTCTATCCACCCAATTTTTAGCAAAAACCAAACAACCAAACCAAGCCAGCTACAAAATACCAGAAAACAACAAGAAACCAAACTAAAAACAACGAAACACACCCTACAGTCAAAATACAAGCCAATTTCCGACAGCTTCTATCCTCCATCTAACAGGAAAACAAATTAACAACAATATTCATATCTACTTCACAAATGAAACAATCAAACAACTCCAGCCAAACTCTTTTAAGAGCCCACCCACCGGATATCAACCTCTCTGAACTACAACTACTCAGATCAGCCAGGTCTACCCTGGCCCAGCTTTGCCAGGCTACTGTCAAACTCTTTTCTTACCAAAATAAAATATGAAAATAAAAAAATTATGCCCAGACTGCAATCAAGAACGTCACGACGTTCTCCACATCTTCAACTAACTGCCCCCAACACTCTACAACTCTTTCAACCTTGGATTTTTGGGAACAACCAACAGATGTAGCAACATTCCTGGACACTATGACCAGGTTATAACAACAACAACATCAAAATAAAGAAGAAAGTAACCGCTTTCTTTGAGTTCATATTTTGTAACTTAATTTTCATACCCGTTGAGCAATTTTTCAGGTAGTGATGGGTAGTTCTGGAGTTCCGGATAAAATTTGGAATTCCGGTTCCGATTCTTGTTCCGGATTTTTGGAAAATCCCAATTCCGGTTCTTGTTCCGGGGGTATTACAGTGTGATAGGCAGTTCCGGTTATGGAAGTTCCAGGCAGAATTTGGAATTCCGGTTCTAGGTTTTTGATAAATCTCTATTCCGGTTCCGGTTTTTTGGAAAATCTCAATTCCGGTTCTGGTTCCGGGGGTTCCGCCCATCACTACTTTCAAGTACAGAATTAGCGAAAAACGCTTTTTGGGAGGTGATACCTCTTGAACCACTGAAGATATTTGATAAAATAACTTTTGTGGGCAAATGGGAAGGGATCAGGGTAAGGTTTTCACAAAATAAATATCATCAAAATCAAAAAGTTTGACTCTGTACCGCGCCTTAATTCTTGTAAATTGAATGAAACCAATATGGTAATAAGATCGCTATTTTACCCAATGATAGAAATACCTTTCTGAATTGCTATTTTATCACAATCAAAATTTATCATACTTCCATTTCAATTCAAAAAGACGATTTCACAATGCAATTAAAACTCCACACAGCAAACAAATTATTAATTTTTTTAATAACTTGCAAGGTAGTATTTAACTTACCTACCGCAGAAATTTCGGCATATTCGCCATGTGATTTGTGGTAGAAAATTGATATGGATTTAAGGTTTTCTTCACCAATCGCACTTTGGACGCAATAATAGACAGAAGAATTACTCGACTTTTGTGAAGTTGACCAGCAAATACCATAGCCCTGAATAGGCCCATTTTAAAAGAATTAAAATGCACGACATACCTTAGTGGTAACCCGCATAAACTTCTAGGGGTAAACCCAAAAAAAAGAAATGGCCGCCGTACGTATTTGAAATCTTAAGAGGGATGTCCTTATAAAACCTATTAACGTTTCTAGTTCCCCAAAATAGTAGCTTTTAGGAGAGAGAGGTATGTACTCTTAAAAGTATCAAAACACACTTAAAAAGTCTTTTTAGTTTTAAAAACAATAAAGTGCAAAATACTTCTAATTCTAAATGGATATTAGGGAAAAAACCCACGCTGACAATTAATTTTTTTTTGCTTTTCAGGTAGGTTGAATTAAACTAGTAGAATAGAGTAAACACAAAGCATAATCATTATTATGAGTATGCTGAGTTATAACTGGCCATTTAAAATTAATAAAAAAAAACAACTAATACTTTTGTCAAAAACGAAAAATGCAGAAGGATTCATAAATATGGTATTTAAAAGGAAGAGGCGGGTTTAATCTTTACCTACAGTTAACACCACAGTAATTGATGTCACATATTTATAATTGAGCCAGAAGCAGAAAATAAACAAAGAAACTTATTTAAGGTTTTCATGAATGAAATCCTGTTGAGCAAAACAAAAAAAAATCAGGCCAATTTTTATTTTAATAAAATAAAGAAGAACCACAAAATAAAACAACAAATAAGTTAACTGTTCAATAAGTAAACTTAAAATGAGTCAACAAAACATTTTATTGTGTGCTTAAACTTTTTATAATAGTTTTAATAATAATGGGCGAAAATTTTGCCATGATTATTAAACAAAACTAGATGGGAGTGGTACCACAACCACTAATAGAAAGACACGGAGTCAGAACATTATGGCCGTAGTTTTTATAATATAAATTTTAATTTAGAAAAATCTTGTTATTGTCTAAAAATTTACTTTTTACAAAAAAGGGGAAATCTATAATGAAAAAAACAGGTTGCATGTATGAATGCAATTAATCAAAGTTAAACTGAATTTGTTGTAGTTCTGACTCGTTCTGTAACGAAAAAACTTATTACAAACGAATTTCGCTTGGAATTCTATGAACATAAATTAGTCAAAATTTAACTTTTTATTGATGGAACCATGATGAAAAATTATTCAGCAATCCATAAATTCTACAAGGTTGTAGAAATTGAGTGCGCATATAACAGACCACCGCTGCTTTATTAGTGGCTGTGCGCGCTGGCTGGCGATACCTTCTCTAGACCCGTCCTGCTAGAAAATAAAAAAAAAATACTAAAAATATGCGCCATTTTGACCTATTCTCGCGAAATCTTTGCATTTTGTAACTTAGTTTAGCAAAATTTAAGCTATTTTAGGCCTTTTTTGAATTCCACTTTTGGCCCTTTTTTCGCCAATTTTTTTGCACATTGCTTTTCCTTTTTTTGGGAGGGGGGATATTACACACTTCTGTAAGGCCTAAGCGTGTCTCGTCTGAAACAACTGGGTGTTTAAGTAGTTTTTTCTTGATGACTGATGATTATAAATTCTAACATTATCATAATCGCCTACAGCAAAATACAATTTTATGAAATATTATGCATTGTTATAATTTTAAATAATGATTAACAAATACAAAAAATTAAATATATATCGTCTTTTAAGAGCATAACCTCAACAAAAAACCTTTTTTAAACTATAATTATTTTTTAACAATGATACACAATATTGTGACTCAGCGTCGAACTGTCAAAATATAGTTAAGTTAGAAGTATGTTAAGAATTAAGTAAATCCGCTGATTTATAGGCGAAAATTCCGGGCGCATGCAAGAAAAATAAAACTAAAAGGAAAACTTATTATTTATTTTTTTCTTTGCGACAAAATTTTTTATAAAGTAAAAGAATTGTAAATTTACCTGCCAAAGATGAATGCTATCAAGTTGAAAATAGCTAGGTGGTAAAGCAACCAGTCGTTCATCGAGAAAATATCACGTGGGAGAAACAAGTGACACAACTTAATAAGTGGTTGCCTCATCACTGACAACTTTTTTCATTATTTTTATTCTCGCGCGTTCATTCTTCAAATAAGTTTTGGAAAAAAATTTAAAATATATCATCATTCTTTATTTTAATTATTCAAAAAATAGGAGAAAAATAGGGCGGAGCTCCGGAGCCCGAAGCTCAAGGAAACATCAATGTTTTCCAGAAACGTAGTTAAAATAAATGATACGCTAAAATATAGTCAATTTTTCCATTTTTAAAAATCGCAATACAAAAATAGAACTGTTTCCAAATACGTCAAACATTTAATTAGAAACCCTATGCTCTAAAATAGTTAGATAAACAAGGAGAGAATTTAACACAACCAAGACTGCATAAGAATAAAACTGTTCTACTGTTTGTTAAACAGTTGTTCTAATTAAATGTTAAGAAATCAACAGTATAATAGATACAGAACAGGGCACTGCCTTCCCAGATGTTAGACGGGGGGGGGGGCAATTCCAAAATGGGGGGCACGGGGGCAACTTTTTTGAAACGGGGGGGGGGGGCAAGTAAGGGAAAAGAAAAAAAGAGAAAAAAAGGAGAAAAAAGAAAAAAAAGAAGGGAAAAGAGAAAAAAAGGACAAAAAAAAGCGAAAATAAGGTAAAAATAGGTCTGAAATGACTTAAAATACATTGAAATAGGTTAAAAACTGCAGAAAAATTTCGATGATGGCGTCATCATAGGTCAAAAATGGCGTCATAATTTTGGGATACTTTTTCATTTTTTGGCGGGGGGGGGGGGCAATAAAACGGGGGGGGGGGGCAAATCCTCCAATAAAGGGGGGGGGCATTTCCAGACCGTGAACAGGTCTGTAGATTAGATATGTCATATGTTTTCATCTTCATGTAGAAAATAATCTAGTAGATGTTGGTAAAATAATCTTAGTCGAATAATCTTATTTACATGAACATGAGAATTTTTCTATAATACTGTCAAATATTTTTTTAAATTCCAACGTATTAATTATTTCATTATGTTAACGAAGCATTTGCAACTAAAAAAATACCAACGTAAAAGTCCTAGATGAGATTTCTTTTAAATAATTTAACAAAAAGCGTGGAATATCGACAGTACTGAGTAGAAGAAATTTTCTCAGAAGTTTTATGTTAGAATTTTTTTGTTTGCAAATGTCTCGGTAACATGTGGAATAATTCACAAATCAGAATTAAATAAAAATATTTAAAACTACACTTTTGACATAATAAAAATCGACGTGTATTGTTTAATATAACTTTAACAAGTGTTTAACATACAGATACAACCGGACATTGTTCCTATTACGGCCTTACTTACAATGACATTTACCATCTTACTCTTATGCATTCTTTAACACGACGCATTTTGTTTTTAATTAAATGAAAATAACTAGACTTATTGACATCCATTCCCAAAATTAGAATTAAACAAAGGACATTATTGTTATCAGTACAGAGTTAAATTTGATAGACAGTTGATAGCATCATAGATTTTACGTACCATAGTGGAAATAAATCAATATCACAATAATAACTTGCATTAAAAATGCTAAACTTTAAAAACCACAGTTTCAACACATAACCTCAACAAAAATTGCATATGAAAGAAGTCAAGTAATTTTCAAAAAATGTAGGAACCACGTCTAATTGCTAAACTTTTTTGAACATATTTACTTACAATACAACAAAGCTCGATTCATAAGTAAGTGAAAGTAGGTCTAAAATGGCTTAATATGGATTAAAATAGGCTACAGTCTGCAAAATTTCGCGATGATGGCGTCATAATAGGTCAAAACTAGCGCTATAATTTTTGGGTACTTTTTGTTTTTGGGGCGGAGGAATGAGTATAGATGAACAAGGGGGGAAGGGTGGGATCCACTCCCCTAGCCTCGAAATTTCGCCCCCCCCAGACAAAAATCCAGAGGCCCCCCCCCCAAAATTTTCGAATTTACCCCTGACCCCCTCTAGATTTTGAAATCTGATCCCCCCTCTCCCTTCTCAAGAAAATTTTAAGTGATTTTTTTATACAAAATTTTCTTCCAAAAACGTGAATTTTTAACACAAATTCATGTTTTTACAATTGCTTTTTATTCAATTAAATGTAGTATTATCTTATAAAAAACTATTATTAAACATTTAATAGTTTAAAAGTATTTTGTTTCGGAAATTGGACCACACCTGACCCCCTCTAGGTTTCAAAATCTTCCAGCCCGGGTCGATCCCCCCTAGAAAGCTGGGGGGGGGGGGTTCGACCCCCCCCTAGATTTTAAAATGTCATTTACCCGGGGTAAACACCCCCCTAGCTTTTTGACCCTGTTCACCTATGGGAATGAGCAATAAACCGGAGAGGGAGCCACTAATATTCCGAAGGGCATTTCCAGACAGTGTCCAGGTCTGATAACTACAATATGAGTTTTTAACAAAAAAAATATTTTGCTCACTTTTTATATTTAAACAACATATTTTAGTCAATATCAATAAAACTCTTTACATTTTTAGCCGTATAAAAAAATCAAATCAATGATTTAATATAAAACAACTTAACCCCTTTCCGATCTACAAAAATATTTGACTGACTAGCGGTGAACCCCCTCAAAAAAAAAACAAACAAAAACAAAAAAAACAGGAATGGGAAGTAGGTGTGTGCATAGGTCACCGACCTTGGACGGCTAGGGGGGGTCCACACCCCGGGGTGTGTTGGTTTTTGACCTCTAGGGGGGTCACACCCCGGGGTGTTTTTTTTTTCAAAAAAAAACACCCTGGGGTGCTTAGGGTTAGGGGGTTCATGGTCTTTAGGGGGGGGGGGGTTAGGGGAGTTGCTACCGAATTTTTCAAAAAAAAGCGTAAAAAACATCATCATAATTATGCAGGTACCTTTTTTGTTGTATTATTTGCTTTAGGGTTAAATAATTGTCAGTTTTCTTCTATTTTCTAGTTAAATAAAACGATTAGTAATTATAACTAAGAAAATATAAACTGTTAGGGGGGGGGGTGTAGCCAGGGTGGAGATGAAGTGGTAGGGGGGGGGGTTAGCCAGTTCCGAATTCCTTTGGTAGGGGGGTTTGCCCGGTCTGGATATGGTTGATGGGGGGAGGGGTCGAAAATGGGCCTTAGGGGGGGTCAGGGGTTCAAGAAGGGGTCGAAGGGGAGGGGTCAAAAATGGACCTTAGGGGGGATAGGTCTCAGAGGCCGTAGGGAGGGGGGGTGCCACCCCCCTATCACCCCCCATCGGTGACCTATGGGTGTGTCGGGGGATCCGGTCATTTGATGGACAAGAGTGATTTATAAGGGGATCACATATAAGCCTGCATTTTAGAAGGCTTCAAATATTTTTGATCAAAAAAATTAAGCAGTGTGTATATATTATGAAAACATAAGTTTTAGAATTAATGGTCTAGTGCAAAGCCTACAACTTCTTTTACACCAATTTGATGTGGATAAATTCTGACGAATTTTCTTCTGGAATTTAAAATAAGATTCTTTGGGAAAAAAGTATATTTTTGTGTAATTTCGGAAATCAGAAGTTTTTTTAAATAAATCAGATCGCGTAGTTTTTAGTACAAAAGTCGCCACTTATTGCAAAATACAAAAAAATTAGAATTTTTAAAAAAACATATCTATTCTCGATGATATGCAAAATTAAGATTTTTAGGATAGCTTTCAATAATGCTTTTTTAATTTTAGTTTCACAGGTGAAAAAACATTCAACTGCCTTTAAACAAAATAACAATGGAGTTGCAAATCATTATTATTAAAAAATAAGTTTGAAAATAATTATGGTCTTCTTTAAACTATTAATAGATGGAAAAATATTTATAACATACTATTCCATGTTTCTATTCATATTTTTACAATAGACCAAGTCAAAAAACCCAAGAAATTTGAAATACGGTTAGTTTATTGAATACTAATAAACACGCAGACGAAGTAGGTACATAATTATATTGAGCCTCAAATTAAATTGGTATTCCTTGAAATTCCACAATTATATCAGCAATTTTCTTGATTGATTTGAGACTTTCCTCGTGGTTGGTCAGTTCCATAAATTCTTTCAGCTTATCAAGCATGTCTAAAAGTGGCTGGAGGCTATTATTAGGAAAGGCGCTTTTGACGGTCTCAACTTCATCAGAACACTGCTGCAACAAGCAACCAATCATGAGTGCAAAGTAAGAAGCCGTCAAACTGTCTTCCATGTGTCTACTTGCCTTTTTCATAGCTGCATTTATCAGGTCTTGCACCTAAAGATTACAAAATTTACCTCCGTATTCACGATCTACACCAATATATTTTAAAATGAATAAGAGTTCACCAAACCTGTGCACGACAAATTTCACCACCTGATCAGTATTCCCACATAGAACTCTTAGAAGTGAATAGGCTGAAAAACCATAGGTATTTTTGGTCAGTTCCGCTAGGCGCTAGGGGGTCCACCCCCGAGTGGAAGCCAAAATTTTTTTAGGAGGGAAAGTGGTTCAGGGGGGTCCGGACACTCCGGATTCCCTTGGTATTTTAGGGAGGATACCTCGGGTGCGGTTTTCGGGGTTTCAAATTTGAAGGGGATCCAGGTCCAGGCTGGTCCGATTTTTTTAACAAAGACTTTTAATCAGTATTTTAAGTGCTTCTAGGTCTAATATTGAATTTTATATACTAAAACGGCCTATTTAGACCTAAACGGTTATTTAACACTATTTTTTTTTACTAAAAAACGTGTTTTCGATTGTAAATTTTGGACCCCCTAAACGAAAATCTAGGCCCCCCTCCCCCCAATTTCCGAATTTTTTACCCCTGACCCCCCTCTAGAATTTGAAATCTGACCCCCCCCTCCTCAAGAAAATTTTAGGTACTTTTTTTATACTAAGTTTTTCTCAATAAACGTGAATTTTTAACACATATTTATGTTTTTACACCCTTTTTACACCAGAACATCGCTTTTTATTCAATCAAATGTAGTATTATCCTATAAAAAGAACAATTATTAAAGCTATTATGGTTTAAAACTGTTTTGCTTTGGACATCGGAGCCCACCTGACCCCCCTCTAGATTTCAAAATTTTGCATCCGGGGTCGACCCTTTCCCTAAAAAGTTAGGGGGGTCCAGACCGGACCCCCCTCCTAGAATTCAAAATTCGATTTACCCCGGGTAACCACCCCCCCCTCAGCTTCCCAGACCGTTCTCATTCACCTATGACGAGGTTTTGCGAACTGCTGCATCATAAGTACGAGTACCTCGTTTAACTTGGATTCTTACATGATATTCTGCCCCTTTAAAACATTTTAATGTTTCTCATATTTGATAAAGGAAAGTAAAAAAAAATTCCAACCTCTCCTTCGCAAGGCTCGTCAGTGTCCGGTTGTGAAGGTGTGGAGTCTTTTGGTGGTGAGTTGTGGGTGGCGCTTCCGCTGGCGATGTCCTGATCCACCTCCTCGTCCACTTGTCTCGCAGCCCGTTCGTGGTTAAGAAAAAGGAGAATTAGGGCTTGCAGACACGGGAGTGGTTCCTTGGAAGAAGGAGATCCACCGGTTTCCGAATCTACATACACAGGAACTTTCATTGCCAGAAGATACTTGCGGTTCATGCTGATGTGTTCCACTAGGTTGACAGTCAAGCCGAGGAGGATGAGCTGCAGGTCAAACCGCTGATTGGACGGGACCACGGTGGGGATTAACCACGTGATGGTATGGAGGCAGTTGGCCAAGAATCCGTCCAACTGGCCCAACTTGGTGCAGCAGAGTTCGTTGTTGTGAGAGAGGTTGCACAGCACTCGGAGAATGTCCGCGATGACAGAGAGGAGGAGTTTGGAGTCTCCTTCAGAATTTTGCTTTTGATGCGCTTTCCCGTGGACGGGCGGCGGGGAGGGGCTAAAACTGTCGTCGCTCATGGCGAATTCGTCCTTTTCCTTGTTAACCGGAGTGGTTTTGGAATAGATGGTCCCGCTGCGGTTTTTAGTCTGACGCGTGAGTCTCTTCTCTCTGCCCGCAGGTACATTTTTCTCGGGTGGCGAACCGTTGGGTTCGGAACGAGTCAAGAGTGCGTCGCGAGAAAAGCTGAATAGCTCGGAACATACGTTGAGCAAGGAGCAGCCGCGGTGGGCGATCAAATAGGACTGATTCTGGTTATTCATGAAAGTCAGATGCTCTACGATTCTTAGGAGGCGCTGAATGCTCTTTAAGGCCTCCCCCATCTCCACCGCGCTGAACCCCTGAGGGTTCCCGAGTTTTTTCCGATGAGTCACTATGGCTTCCACAATGAGATCCAATCCACCCAGATGTCGCATTTCGTTTTTAAACCACTGTTCCCGATTCCGTGCACTTATAAATACCAGTGCCTCGGTGGCCAAGGAACTGGTGCACAGACTTTCCTCTGTAATGTCAAAAACAAACTCGCTCACATTCTTTTGTTGAGTTTGTTGATTTCGCCATTTATCCAAAGATTCCCATGTGGATTTTTTTGCACTAACAAATTCCTGGAACATAAAGCCATTCCATTAACACGAAAAAAGTATAATTAAAAATTTTTTACAAACGATTTGATTGATACCTTAAATTTTTTGATTTCTAATACATTAACAACTGAAAAATGAGAATATTGGTTGAACTACAACTGAGTGAGCAATGCAAAGTCCGAGAAAATGTTTTTAAAATTACTTCTCATAACCTTTAAATTTTTAATTCCACTATATATCAATCTAAAGGGGGGGAGGGGTCCGTCCAGCGTGGTGCTGGTGGTATCAAGATTACAAATCAAAGAAACACAAATTTAGAACTGGAGACCAATTAAAACATTAAGAAGGGGGTGGGTCCAGCGTGGTCATACCAACATCACAAAACATAAAGTAACACAAATTTAGATGTGGAGACCAGTGGCATGCCCAGGGGGGGCGGCCGCCCCCTCCCCCGAAATTCGGCGAAGCCGGATTTTTTTTAAGGGGGGACCCTTACGTTTTTCAAATTTTGGGAGAGAAAATTTTTTTTCTTTAATATTAATACAGAAACTTTCCTGATGCCTTCCAAAAGCATATTAATAGTCAAAAAACCAAAATTTTCCCACTACGCGGGTAGTTTAAATTGACAATTTATCTTAGTTTTTCGATTTCAAATCGGTTATCCCGTTCAGTAGTTAAGGCATACATGTTTAATAAAACTACTATAACCTCTATTATTATTTTATTAACGTTAAACACATGTTTTAAATGTATAGGTATACAAAAACCTTATAATTTGTAATAAGTATCATCTGGAATTAAAATTTCTATTGTATTTTAGCGCCTTAAATTCAAAATTTTCTCCCCCGGGGTGCATTCTGCCCCCCCAAACCCCCTGACAAGGGGCCCCCCCAAACCCCCCTGACAAGGGGCTCTGCCCCTTGACCCCGCTGGGGGGCTCTCGCCCCCGAGACCCCCCCATATCAGGGTTAGTATTTACCCCCCCCCCAAGACCGCCCCCCCCCCCCCGAAATGAAATCCTGGGCACGCCACTGGTGGAGACTATATAATTAATCGAGCGCTGGGCGGAGCAAAGCGCAAGAAAATTTTTAAAAAATGGCCGTTCTAGATCTCCAAATTTTTATACTTGGCGACTCAAAAGGGGGAGGTCTAACCCAAACTTTTTTCCTTTTGCCGACCCAAAAGGGGGCGGTCTAGACCCCCAAACCCCCCCTGGCTACGCCCATGATAAAAACGTATATATTTATTTCAATATCTAGTTGCTTAAGATATTAATTTATCAAAAACATTGATACATGGCAGAAATTTTTAAAGAAAAAAAATTAGGGTTTAATAAAAAAAAATTTCGGATCTATTTTAATTCAGTGTTAACCGGACATTTTTTACTTTACTACACATCATTTACTTTTTTTTTAATTTTTAAGTGCCACTTATATAAATTTTTATATTGTTTCCGCTGTTAAAAAACAACAGCATAATATTAGTAAAAATAAAGAACTAAACTAACCTTATAATCTGCACTGCTTTTGTCAGGGTTTTTGAGCTTTATTAGCTTAATAATATTTTCTAAACTCCTTTTATCGATTTCCAAACTCTGTCTATCTCTAGCCATTAAATATAAAAAAGCGGAAGTACACACAGCCATTGCAGGGTGTTCACTAAATCGGTCAAGCATCATGAAAATTTTTTTGGGCATACCCTTGGAACGTAAGAACTGTCGAAATCCACCCTAAAACACGTTTTATTCTAAGCTCTTTTTTTAATTTTTTTTGGCCAGTTAACTGAGTGTACAAACACTTCTTATATTACATTATACGCGTTTATGTGCTGTATAAAATCTTATGGACATAAAAACCATCTAAAAGTGATCAAATAACTTTAGTTAATGGAAGTGGAGTAGTTCAAAAAATGTTTTTTAAGCCGAAAGATTTTTTATAAACCAAAACTTATAAATTCTGGTGAGGTGAGGTGAATAGATTATTTATTTGCTTTTATTGCAACTGCTAATAAAAGAACGAACTCTTTTTCACCTCTGCCGAGTCAAATTTTGAGTATGAATTTAGGTTAAAATTTACTGTTACAAACACAGTTTTGTAGTATAAAACAGCACTTTTGTTACTGTTTTTATACATAAATAGCCTATTTTAGCAAATATAAAATTCTATATTAGTGCTAAAAAACTAAAATAAATGATTTAATGTGATTTTGTTTGGAAACCGGACCCGATAGGTGAGAAAGGGGGGGGGGGGGGGGGGTGGGGGTCCACCCCCATCTTTCCTCGAAATTTTGGGGCCCCCCCTCTAGACGAAAATCCCCATATTTGCGAATTTTTTACCCCTGACCCCCCCCCCCAGATTTTGAAATCTGACCCCCCCCTACCCACTCCGGAAAATTTTAGGTACCTTTTTTATACTAAATTTTCTTCCAAAAACGTGAATTTTCATCAAATATTCATGCTTTTACACCCTTTTTATAAATGAATATGGCTTTTTATTCAATAAAATGTAGTATTATCCTATAAAAAGAACAATTATTAAAGTTATTATGGTTTAAAACTGTTTTGCTTTGGACACCGGACCCCACCTGACCCCCCTCTAGATTTCAAAATTTCGCACCCCGGGTCGACCCCCCCTAAAAAGCTAGGGGGGGTCCGGACCCCCAACTAGAATTCAAAATTCGATTTACCCCGGGTAACCACACCCCCCCCCCCTAGCTTCCCCGACCGTGCTCACCTATGCCTCTGACCCCCTCTCTGGATTTCAATTCAAACTGGTCTACCAAAACTGGTCTACCCGGTCGACCCCCCCCCCTAAAAAACTAGGGGGCTACAGACCCCCTGAACCCCCGTCCTAGCTTTTAAAGGGCCATTTACCCGGGCTTGCCGGTCGTGCTAGCTTGCCCGTCCATGCTCATGTATGAATGCAACTGCCATAAGTTTTAAATATTTTGAATAATTCAGACTATAATGATAGATGAACAAGGAAGGTAGGGTGGGGTCCACCCCCCTCCTAGCCTCGAAATTTTGGGGCCCCTTCTTAGAAAAAAAATCCAGGGGCCTCCCCCCTCCCCACAAACTTCCTCGAGTTTTATTGCCCCTCTGCCCCCTCCTAGATTTTGAAAACTGACATTCTTTCTTCCTCTCCCCTCTGGAAAAGATATAGCGCAATTTTTGACCTATTATGACATCATCACAAAAGTTTTTCAGTTTTAACCTATTTTAAGGCATTTTACGCCATTTTAGACCTATTTTATTTTAACTTAACTTTTACTTTTTGTTCCTTTTTCCTTTTTTTCTCTTTTTTTTCTATTTTCTCTTTTTCTCTCTCCTTCTTGCCACCCCTGTTTTAATGCCCTGCCCCAGTTTCAAAAAAAAAGCCCTCCCCACTGAAACCCCGGGGGGGGGGAGGGCACAAATTGGTATAAATATAATCTTAATGACTATAAATCTCATTAAATGCTTTTTATTTGTATTTTCACAAAGTAATAAATATTAAAATGATGTTTTTTAATTAAGTATAGAGAATTATTTAAAAAAACATAATCTTATAATATATTTTCATTAAGAAGCATATCAGTGTCACGAATGGGGAGAAGCCAAAGACCACGTAGAAAACTTGCGAGATTTTGTGGAAAGCTTTCGAAAACACGACAACATTCATCTGCGTGTTTTGTCAGCTGGTACTTTAATTCGACTTTGCACACAGGTTTGATCATTTACATTATTATTTTACATTGATTAAAAAAAAACACAAAAAACTTCGATCAAAGGGTTAGGTTGTAAATCATTTTTTTTTTTAAAATATGATTTTGACTCTTTGTATTAGAGATTGTAAAATGTATTTAAAAATTATTGTAAAAAGTAGAGTGAGATCAGCTTTTTCAAATAAACCTGAATTAATATTATTTATGTAATGTGAAATTATAGTCATAGATGAACTCGGTCAAAAAGCTAGGGGGGGTGTTTACCCCGGGTAAATGACATTTCAAAATCTAGGAGTGGGGGTCCTAGAGGGGGTCGAACCCCCCTAGCTTATAGGGGGGGTCGACCCGGGGTGCAAAATTTTAAAATCTAGAGGAGGGTAAGGTGGGGTCCGGTGTCCAAAGCAAAACAGTTTTAAACCATAATAACTTTAATAATAGTTTTTTTATAGGATAATAATTACATTTTATTGAATAAAAAAAGATATTTAGGTATAAAAAGGGTGTAAAAACCTGAATTTGTGTTAAAAATTCACGTTTTTGCAAGAAAATGTAGTATAAAAAAAGTACTTAAAATTTTCTCGAGAGGGGAGAGGAAGAAGAAGGTCAGATTTCAAAATCTAGAGGGGGTCAGGGGTGAAAAATTCGAAAGTTTGTGGGGAGGGGGGAGGCCCCTGGATTTTTTTTCTAGAAGGGGCCCCAAAATTTCGAGGCTAGGAGGGGTGGACCCCACCCTACCTTCCTTGTTCATCTATGATTATAGTTTGAATTATTCAAAATATTTAAAACTTATGGCAGTTGTTCATACATGAGCATGGACCGGCAAGCTGGGGGAGGGGCGTGGCTACTCCGGGTAAATGGCCCCTTGAAAGCTGGAGAAGGGTCTAAGGGGGGTCTATACCCCCCTAGCGTTTTAGGAGGGTCGACCCGGGGTAGACCAGTTTGAAATCCAGAGGGGGGTCAGAGGGGGCCCGGCATAGGTGAGAACAGTCGGGGAAGCTAGGAGGAGGTGGTTACCCGGAGTAAATCGAATTTTGAATTCTAGGATGGGGGTCCCAGGGGGGCCCGGACCCCCCTAGCTTTTTAGGGGGGGTCGACCCGGGGTGCGAAATTTTAAAATCTAGAGGGGGGTCAGGTGGGGTCCGGTGTCCAAAGCAAAACAGTTTTAAACCATAATAACTTTAATAATTGTTCTTTTTATAGGATAATACTACTTTTTATTGAATAAAAAGCCATATTCACTTATAAAAAGGGTGTAAAAGCATGAATATGTGATGAAAATTCACGCTTTTGGATGAACATTTAGTATAAAAAAGGTACCTAAAATTTTCCCGAGTGGGAGGGGGGTGGTCAGATTTCAAAATCTAGAGGGGGTCAGGAGTAAAAAATTCGGAGATTTGGGGGGAGGGGCCTCCCCTAGATTTTCGTTTAGGGGGGTCCCAAAATTTCGAGGCTAGGGGGGGTGAACCCCACCCTGCCTCCCCCCTTTCTCACCTATGCGGTCCGGTTTTCAAACAAAGTCACATTAAATCATTTAAGTTTTTTAGCACTAATATATACTTTTATATAATAAAATAGGCTATTTATGTAGAAAAATACTGTTTTTTACTACAAAACCGTGTTTGTGACAGTTAATTTTGACTTAAATTTATACCCAAAATTTGACTCGGCAGAGGTGAAAAAGAGTTCGTTCTTTTATTAGCAGTTGCAATAAAAGCAAATAAATAATCTATTCACCTCACCTCACCAGAATTTATAAGTTTTGGTTTATAAAAAATCTTTCGGCTTAAAAAACATTTTTTGAACTACTCCACTTCCATTAACTAAAGTTATTTGATCACTTTTAGATGGTTTTTATGTCCATAAGATTTTATACAGCACATAAACGCGTATAATGTAATATAAGAAGTGTTTGTACACTCAGTTAACTGGCCAAAAAAAATTAAAAAAAGAGCTTAGAATAAAACGTGTTTTAGGGTGGATTTCGACAGTTCTTACGTTCCAAGGGTATGCCCAAAAAAATTTTCATGATGCTTGACCGATTTAGTGAACACCCTGCAATGGCTGTGTGTACTTCCGCTTTTTTATATTTAATGGCTAGAGATAGACAGAGTTTGGAAATCGATAAAAGGAGTTTAGAAAATATTATTAAGCTAATAAAGCTCAAAAACCCTGACAAAAGCAGTGCAGATTATAAGGTTAGTTTAGTTCTTTATTTTTACTAATATTATGCTGTTGTTTTTTAACAGCGGAAACAATATAAAAATTTATATAAGTGGCATTTAAAAATTAAAAAAAAAAGTAAATGATGTGTAGTAAAGTAAAAAATGTCCGGTTAACACTGAATTAAAATAGATCCGAAATTTTTTTTTATTAAACCCTAATTTTTTTTCTTTAAAAATTTCTGCCATGTATCAATGTTTTTGATAAATTAATATCTTAAGCAACTAGATATTGAAATAAATATATACGTTTTTATCATGGGCGTAGCCAGGGGGGGTTTGGGGGTCTAGACCGCCCCCTTTTGGGTCGGCAAAAGGAAAAAAGTTTGGGTTAGACCTCCCCCTTTTGAGTCGCCAAGTATAAAAATTTGGAGATCTAGAACGGCCATTTTTTAAAAATTTTCTTGCGCTTTGCTCCGCCCAGCGCTCGATTAATTATATAGTCTCCACCAGTGGCGTGCCCAGGATTTCATTTCGGGGGGGGGGGGGGGCGGTCTTGGGGGGGTAAATACTAACCCTTAGCAATACATTATGTACGTTCAGTTACGTGTATTGCTCATCACAAAGCTCGGCTTTAAACAAATAAAGAGTATACTAAAAGTTTTACCCGTTTATTTTATTTTATTTTAAATTTTCTTCTGTAAAGTTTATTACACAAAATTTTTCAAGATATTTTGTAAATATTCTGCCAATTTTTTTATGATGTTTACTAAATGAATCCGAAAAATCAATCCCAAAGGGTTAAAAGCGCAGGAACATAAATAACAAACTTATTTAGTTTAGTTAAAAAAAAAACAAAAAACTCTTATTGATTATTATTTTCACCGATTAATTTTATTTTAGCAAAAGTTAAAATATTTATTGGCGTTCAAGAACACACGATGAAAATTAAAAAAAAATTATTTTTTTAATCAAGATAAATTCCGAATACCCATATTTTACTACACGATAATTTGTATACGTTCATGGTTATCTCTAATTGCTTAACCACAAAAGAAAAAATAAAATAGAAAAAAATGCTTATCACATTTACAGTTCAAAAAGTATACTTTAATATCACATATTGATTCCTTAAATATGCAAGTTCCATTTGATAAGTAAATATTGATAGCTCTTGTATGCAATTTCTCAGTACTTTTTCTGGTCGTACTCTTTTCTGCTGTACTCTTTGTTAAGTTGTTCTCTTTTTCATGATACTCTTTTGCAAAACCTGGGA
>JASAMX010014411.1:0-10416 GCA_030248175.1 Microlaimidae sp. YZB2_3 | reverse complement strand
CTATAGGAAATTTGCATTTGGTTTGGGCAGCTGCTTACTGAATAAAAATTTCTATCATATGATAATGATTTGTTTATACATTGATCTAATCACACAGCACTGTTGTATTTTTTTCAGGCTAATGAAATTTCAATTGAAAAAATCATACTCATAGCAATCTTTGACATGCGCGAAATCGCCACTTTTTCAAATTTATAGTTGTTTCTTACACATACAAATATAGCCTTCTAATTAAAAAAGTGGCGATTTTGCGCTTGTCAAAGATTGCTGTCAGTATGATTTTTTCAATTGACATTTCATCGGTGGTGCGGGGGTGCCACACTGCAATTTAACCCACCGCACCGCACCAACTATACTTAGAGAACGTGAGTAAAATTTGTTATTCATTTCATCATCTTCTTATTATTATTATTTTGACTGTAGAATTATAATTGCAATCATTGGCGCACGGCATCGCGCCAACTATATTTAAAGAACGTAGGTAAACTTTGTCTGGAGCGCCACTGTACCACACTAACTATAATTAAACAACGTGGGTAAATTTTGTAATTTAAATTCATCATCTTTTTTATATTATTTTTTATTTAAAAAACTATATCTCGGCAACAGAATGATTATAGACATATGTCATTGCGCAGATAAAACTATAGTTTATTAAGCTATTTTTTAATTTAATTCAAAAAAAGTGATAGACTAGCCTTGAAAAATGCTCTAAGAATAGAGCAGGAAAAAGGGGCGATTTTTCCCCGGGCATATGTTTAGACAGAAAAGATGTGGACTAGTCTGAGATGGACATTATGTGGACTATAGAAAATTTGCATTTGGTTTGGCCAGCTGCTCACTAAATAAAAATTTCTACCATATGATAATGATTTGTTTATACATTGATCTAATCACACAGCACTGTTGCATTTTTTTTAGTTTGATAAAATGTCAATTGAAAAAATCATACAGACAGCAATCTTTGACAAGCGCAAAATCGCCACTTTTTTAATTAGAAGACTATATTTGTATGTGTAAGAAACAACTATAAATTTGAAAAAGTGGCGATTTCACGCATGTCAAAGATTGCTATGAGTATGATTTTTTCAATTGAAATTTCATTAGCCTGAAAAAAAATGCAACAGTGCTGTGCGATTAGATCAATGTATAAACAAATCATTATCATATGGTAGAAATTTTCTATTCAGTGAGCAGCTGCTCAAACCAAATGAAAATTTCCTATAGTCCACATAATGTCCATCTCAGACTAGTCCACATCTTTTCTGTCTAAAAAACATACGCCCGGGGAAAAATTACTCCTTTTTCCTGCTCTATTTTTAGAGCATTTTTCAAGGCTAGTTTAAAAAAACAACAATAAACTATAAAAGCATTTTTAGTGCATGTGGATTACTTTTGGTGCATTCTTAGTCAAATATTTATATTTAACAAATATATAACAAAGTAAACTTTTCTTTGTAAAATTAAAACTCTTTGTGGTGAAAACTGAAAATCAGTAACTTTGTTAAAAAATTTATGTAAAATTGAGTATTTAAATCTAAATGGTGTTGGTTCCAAATTTTTCATCATTTTGTCACCAAATATTACTTTTTACAAAAAATAAATGGTTATTTGTGCATACTTCGCTTATAGCTAAATTATTTTACATGAAAATTATATTAATATTTTTGGATAAAAGCGGGATCTAAAAATCCTGCAGTCCACTGTGTTGTTTTTATTTAAACGTCATAACGCACATCACATGGTTTTAAGCGTTAAAACTTTTAGCAAATTTAGCAAAAAAACTAGCCAATTTATATATAAAAATTTTATATATTGCAAAAAAATAATATAATAAGTATTATTATTTATTAATCTGTGTTTTAAGTGAAAATCACCCAATCCGTGCTGGCTAGATTTCCAGCACGAATCGATATAATTAATTAATCAATAGCACAGATCGAGTGCATTGCTCTTTACTGTGCACATTTAATCAAAATTGCGTAAAAGTATAAAAAAATCAAAATATTTTTTATGATAACAATTATAAGTTAAAATTAAATAATCATAGTTGCAAGATTTAATAATGTTTTTTGTAAATATAAAATAAAAAACAAAAACAACTTTTCTCTTATTGTTCTGTGCCGCATTTTTAAAAAATCAAGCAAATATATATATATTATGGTATTGAATATCACAAAACATTAATATTTTAAGAATTATCTCTAAAAAACTCTATTTTAAGCTTCAATCACTCGATCCGTGCTGGCTAGATTGTCAGCACGGATCGACAGAATGAACCAAACTCGTTTTTTAGCGTTGTGTGTTGCGTGTGTTGTGTGTGTGTGTTGTGTGTGTGTGTCTGTGTGTGTGTGTGTGTGTTGTGTGTGTGTGTGTTGTGTGTGTGTGTGTGTGCGTGTGTGCGTGCGTACGTGCGTGCCTGCGTGCGTGCGTGCGTGATTGCGTGCGTGCGTGTGTGTGTGTGTGCGTGCGTGCGTGCGCGCGCGCGTGTGTGTGTGTGTGTGTGTGTGTGTGTGTGTGTGTGTGTGTGTGTGTGTGTGTGTGTGTGTGTGTGTGTGTGTGTGTGTGTGTGTGTGTGTGTGTGTGTGTGTGTGTGTGTGTGTAACTCGCAGTGCAAAAATAATCCCAGTGCGAATGAAGTCGCAGTCCCCACTGCAAGAAAATTAACACTGTGTTAAAACATGGCTTTGTGGGAAAACTATAGCAGAAAATGGCGGATTTTTGGGAGAAAAGTCAAACATGAATTTGAAAGTGCGACTTTTTTTGCAAAATTTTGGTCAAAAATTTAGTGTACAGTCAGACATTCTCTTATGTTATATATTCTTGATAATATTGAAGATTTCAACTCAAACGAAACTAAAAAATTAAGCAAAACCGTTTATAACAAACAGGCCTAATACACATGAGTATAAATATTTGTTATTCTTTTGTCTTTTTTTGACATTTTATATATTATATTGTATTTGGGAGTTGTTTGTAACCTGTGTCGCTGCCTATACACTTTATTTCTAAATTATCAAATAATGAAGAAATTAATTGCTGCTTATTATGCTTAGCATTCTTTAAAATATTGTAAAAATGTTTATTACAAAAAGTTGTCAGATTTTATACAATTTAACATAAGAAATTAGATTTTATTTAAACTCAAAATAAACCTTTAAAAAAAAATAAAGCTAGCCAAAAGTTATGCACAAAATTACCATTTTGTGAAGTGCCATTCTTTTTTTACTGATGCAGAAAAAACAAGTAATACTGTTTTCCCCCAATTCTCCCCATTCACAATTTTCAGTAAAAAAACCAATCTGCATCCCCCTCTTATTTTACAAATAAACAAACTTTGCATCGAAAAACCCCTATCTACTATTTATTGATGTTCTTGTTTGTTCATTGTTTAAAAAAACAGTCCTATTCATTTTTTACTAGTCGAGGAATTAAGCCAAATACAAACACTTATCTTTTGGGCCTACTACTACTATCTAGGCTTACTTTCTGCAAAATATAATAAAAAATCAGTTTGTTTTTATATGAATAACTGCAAATTGGTTTCTTAATTTTTTAATTAGAACATCCATTCATCGAAAATAAAATCTACTAAAAAATTTAATCCATTTGAGTCAAATATTATGCGTTGACTTAATATTCGTTACATACCTTAAGTATTTTTTTTTACCTCAAACCAACTAATGAAGTCAACAATTGGAAACGCACTTTACTGATATTTGTAAGGTTCCTGGATTTGACTTGTGTCAAAATTTAAAAATACTAAAACGCATTATTCCGCAGAACTAGACATAATAAAATATAATAAAAAGAACAAACACCAACAAACATATATAGCATAAAAGTAAATAAAAAACATGAAAATTAATGATTAGTCAAAAACTGCATGGGTTAAAAAATGACAGTATGATCTAAATATAAAAAGTTTATCACATAAAAATAAAAGTTTAATTGCAAATATAACTTTTTATACTAACTAAAAAACAAAAAGTACAATATATTTTCAATTAAACAATATAAATTATCAAAATGCGTTTGTTAATTTGAACCTACTACAGAGTTTATAAACAAAAATCCACTGTGCCGAGAATAGATAAGTATAATAAAATATTTTATTATAAGCATAAAGGTTGTTTTAATTATGCCTCATAGTCTGTGCCCCAGACGCCGAAGGCCAAAACCTATCCCAAAAATGATAGGGGGTGTCTTTCAGTTTTCCCTCACAAAGTTAACCCGTACTCAACCGGTCCAGTTCTAGAACTGTTTGGAACAGGTTCTAGAACTGTTCCGAACAGTTTTAGAACTGTTCGGAACAGTTCTAGAACTGTTCCGAACAGTTTTAGAACTGTTCGGAACAGTTCTAACTCGGAAGTTCTAACTCGTTTTAGAGCTGTTCGGAACAGTTCTAAGTTCGGAACTGTTCGGAACTGTTCGGACGGTGTCGGTGTACTTTCCAGTTTGCCCAAATTTGTGAGAAATTCGGCATTTGAAAATGCCGAAGTTGTACTTTGGTGCATTATAAAAGTCACCGAAACATTTTCCAACACTTATCACGTGATTTTATTGTGTATTTCCGTTGTTTTATGTGTTTATATATCATTTGCGGAGTTTTATTTATTTTTTGATTTTGAGAACTGCAAATCAGTGCTAGAACTGTTCTAGAACTGTTCGGAACAGGTTCTAGAACTGTTCCGAACAGTTCTAGAACGCATAGCACAGGGGCATGTAGAGTACCGGTTAATGCTTCATTTCTAGCAAATAGTTTTAGTGCGTGCTTACTGGGTCGGTTTACTTTAGCGCTTTAAGGTAAGAATAAGGCCACCATATGGTTGCAGCAGCTTTGAGTCATTTTATGGTGCTTAAGAGGGGTTAGTTTAGGTTTTGCTTAGCTTAGGTTTTGCTTAGGCTTACACTTAGATTAGATTTTGCTTAGGGTTAGGTTTTGCTTAGGCTTAGTTTAGCTTTTGTTTTGCTTGCGCTTAGATTTTGCTTAGGCATAGAGGTTTTGCTTAGGCTTAGACTTAGTTTAGCTTTTGCTTAGGCTTTGATTGTTCATGGGCTTAGGCTTTGTAAGGCTAAAGTTTTGATCAGACTTAGGTTTTGCTAAGGCTTAGATTAAGCTTAGCTTAGGTTTTGCTCAGGATTAGCTTAGGTTTTGCTTAGGCTTAGCTTAGGCTTAGCTGTGATTGGCCGATATTTTTTACAGTTTGTGGGGTAGGCTTTGGCCCTTCTTGTGCTGGACGCTGTCATTTAAAATTCTTTGCAAAAACATCATAAAAAACACGTCAATTTTTTGCAAATAAGAGGTTTAAACAAATCAAAAAACATTATCACATAAAATAACAGTTTAAAAATAAGAATAAACATTATTATTACAAATTTTATTTTCTATAAAACGTTAAAAACAAATGCAGAAAAATAATTACCAATTATCAACCTTTTTTTTACTATGTTAGTAAAAAAATTACATCTCGAACGCAGAACAAGAACGCTTTAGCAGTGCTCAATATCTTAAATTTACTGTTTGGTTTTTGGTCTTCCCTTATTTACTTAAAAGGCAAATAATGTAATTTAAATTCTGCATTTAAGACGCGATGAAAAAACACAACGTTTTAAACCTTTCACAGCTGTCCCAAACCACCCATTTGCTGAAACATTATTTAGTAATAAAGGTCTCAAAAAGTCACCCAATAGACCAAATTTAGTAAGAGATAATGAGGTGTGGAAAATGCGTCCGCAACTTGAATCACGCGTAAATTTTTTGTTGAAAAACCGCACAAAAACTACTGAAAGTACTATTACTGAACTGAACATTATACTAAAGGAGTGATCAACTGTACGCCAACTACTTTCATGCAAATTATTCCTTTTGTAAATTTGGTTGATGAATGTTGAGCAAAACTTGATAAACTTTTATGATTTCTTTATGAGTTACTAGCCTTGAAAAATGCTCTAAGAATAGAGCAGGAAAAAGGGGCGATTTTCCCCCGGGCGTATGTTTAGACAGAAAAGATGTGGACTAGTCTGAGATGGACATTATGTGGACTATAGAAAATTTGCATTTGGTTTGGCCAGCTGCTCACTAAATAAAAATTTCTGCGATATGATAATGATTTGTTTATACATTGATCTAATCACACAGCACTTTTGCATTTTTTTTAGTTTAATGAAATGTCAATTGAAAAAATTATACTCACAGCAATCTTTGACAAGCGCGAACTCGCCACTTTTTTCAATTCGAAGGTTATATTTGTATGTGTAAGAAACAACTATAAATTTGAAAAAGTGGCGATTTTGCGCTTGTCAAAGATTGCTGTGAGTATAATTTTTTCAATTGACATTTCATCAAACTAAAAAAAATGCAAAAGTGCTGTGTAATTAGATCAATGTATAAACAAATCATTATCATATCGCAGAAATTTTTATTTAGTGAGCAGCTGGCCAAACCAAATGCAAATTTTCTATAGTCCACATAATGTCCATCTCAGACTAGTCCACATCTTTTCTGTCTAAACATACGCCCGGGGAAAAATCGCCCCTTTTTCCTGCTCTATTCTTAGAGCATTTTTCAAGGCTAGTCTACCACTTTTTTTGAATTAAATTAAAAAATAGCCTAATAAACTATAGTTTTAGCTGCGCAATGACATATGTTTATAATCATTCCGTTGCCGAGATATACTTTTTTAAATAAAAAATAACAAGAAGAAGAAGATGAATTTTATTTACAAAATTTACCCACGTTGTTTAATTATAGTTAGTGCGGTGCAGTGGCGCTCCAGACAAAGTTTACCTACGTTCTCTAAATATAGTTGGCGCGATGACGTGCGCCAATGATTGCATTTATAATTCTAAAGTAAAAATAAGAAGAAGAAGAAGATGATGAACATGAATTACAAAATTTGCTCAAGTTTTTTAAGCATAATTGGCGCGGTGCGGTGGGTTAAATTGCAGTGTGGCACCCCCGCACCACCGATGATTACCTACCGGCGCGTGGCGCTCCCCGACGCTTATTATTATTTTTTAATAAATAAAATTTTGAATTAATTTTGTCATCAGTAAGTAGTAATGAAAGAATTAAAAAAAGTACTCTGTTGTTTTCACCGATTTCCGCGCGGTTGAAGCAGATGGCGCTGGGAACTGGTTCCGTTTCTGCCACCAATTAAAAACGGTCTGCTATTTTTGTGCGGTTTTTATGAGAGGATGTTGGTTGTCTGCTCTGTACAATCCTTATTGTTGCCAAAAGGCTATTATTGTGCGGTTGGGAGTTTTTATTCGTCTATTTTTCAATTTTTTTATTTTGATTAATAAATCGATAACAAGGACCTAAATCAAAAAAGTGCTTCCTAAGAAAGTTGCGTAATTCCTTCTTCTTTCTTATGAGCCCATGTTTATTTTTGATCAATCAGTAACGAATGAGGAATATCGCTTTTAAGGATGGAGCGTTGGAGTAATAATAATAATAATAAGAAGAAGAAGAAGAAGAAGGTTCTGAATTTCAAAATTTACCCACGTTCTCTAATTATGGTTGGCGCGGCGCCACGGGGCTAAATCGCCCCGTGGCGCTCCCGCGCCACCCATGATTTGATTGAAGATCTTTGTTTTCTACAGCGGCTAAGAGAAATCTTAACCAATCTACAGCCCGTTTTGGGCTCCTTATCTGTACTAAAACTCATCAAGCAATATTCCAAGCGAATATTGCTAATTTTAAGAGAAATATTGAGGGTTTCAATAAATCACCAAGGTTAGGAGTTAGCTACCAAAAATAAAAATGTCTTTTAGAACTTAAAGCGAATCCAGTAAAGATATTGTAAATAATCTTTAAGCAGTAACTATATAGCTAGTAGTTATGTCGTTTTGTATACAGATAACACGTTAGTAAACCTTATTTGCTTAATTCACTCAAAAAAAGTGTTTTTTTTTCAACCTTTAAAAAAATATTGTTAAAACAATAATTTTATACAAATTTGTTGTCCTATACTGTAAAAATTATTTTTTTAAAATAGTATATGTTTGTCAGTTGAAAAATAATTTTTTTTACTAAGTGCAAAAATCTCACAAATTAAAGCATACTCAAGTATAATACTTTTCAAAATGTCACATTAAAAAGCTTTAAACAAAATCCCCAGTGGCGATTAAACCAAATCCTGGTTAATGGTTTTAGTGACCGTTGTACTGAATAGTACTGATTTAATCAGTAACTTAAACTAATAATGTTCCTACTGACAACAACATGCTCCGAAGCTTTAACATTCAGAGCTCCGGGCTCTACCAAAAAAATTTAAAAAAAATATGACATTTACTGTAATTTATTTTAAAAATTAACACAAATAAGCAATTTTTAGCTTCTTAAATTAGATTGAAACTAATCTTTAAAGTGAAACTTTGAAGTTTCAAGAGTCAGAGTTTTGCCCCGGAGCTGCAAAGCTCAGAGTCCGCAGAAATCCACTAATGTACACAAAGCACCACATTAAATGCAGCACTTTGGTTGACAAAACCTGCAGATAAAAAACTCTTCAAGAATCTAACCTGGCCGACTCGCTTATATTTTGTATCAATTTCATTTTCAAATACAATTTCCGCTTTCATCTAAACTTGTATGAGATAATTGACTGGTTTTTGGCATGTTCTGGGAAGCGCAATGGCTTCTGGAATGTTATAAGGAATCCAGCTTCAATTTGTCACTGTTGGGATGTTATAAGGAATTCGACTATTCCGGTTGTTGGGTTTGCGGGCTGGCATTACACCAGCAATCATCCTCTGTTTTAGGCGCCCCTTTTTGAAACAACACCCCAGGACTGGGGTCACTCTGGGGACCGTCGCTTTTGTAAGTCAAACGAACGCTGGCTCCGTCCTTTAATTGTTGTGCAAGTATTTTTTCCTGCGTGTCATAGCGCGGGAGGAATTGTGTGTCCAACGTGAATTGGCGGCCGTTTGGTTTTCTTTGCGTGGGAAAGCGCTTTTGCACACCGCTGGGACAAAATGTGCCAATAAACGCTTGGCGGAAGCGTTGGCTAAACACGTTGTAGATAATAGGGTTTAAGGCGGAATTGGCGTACAGAAATGAGCCTAAAAACGTGTTTTTTTAAATATGGATTGGTTTGCAGAAAAAGTAGAAGCCTGTACACAGCCTATACAAGCGTTGGTAGTGGTTTGTTTCGCAGAAAAAAACACTGAGTTGGGTTTACTTTTTAGAACCATTCCTATATTTTTATATCAATAAAAAATCACCGAACATGCATTTGACCACAAAAAACTGTATTAATTGTTTTTATCATTGAATAACAAACATTTTTGAATAAAATTTGTTTAAAGAATTAATTAAAACGTGATAAAAGTTGGGTTTGAGTTGAGTTTCAAAAAGTGGACCCAGTCAGGAGTTTTCCCGCCAACACAAACAGACCGATCGAAATAAGTTTGTCTCTGTTTGGATATAATCCATGCCAAGCGCGCATTAGATCACGGCGCCACAACTATTAAAGTGTAAAAGAGTTGAATAATTAAGTAAATTAAAATCATAATTGACGATTTTTACAAACCTTAGTAGAGTTATCTACTTACTCTCCACACATTGCTTCTAAATTCCTCTTAGGTGACATTAATATGGCTATGTATAATAGTTTGATAATAGTATGATATTTAAATAAGTAAGAATTAAAATGCACAGTTGGAGCAGCATTACGTTTTTTGATTCTGAAATTTAGAACTATCACCATAAAAACCATATAGAACTTAGATTTCGTTTATTTTCCTAGTTAAAAAATAAGTGCAATAAATGGTTTATTTTAATATTATCCTTAAAAACAGTCAGAACTTAAAATTTCAATTGTTGAGTAAAATTTATTTTAATTGTATAAAAATTAACGAGTTACTTACCACTGATGTAATATAGGAACTGAACAAATTGCGGATGTTGAAAGCTTTTAAACGTGGTTATAAGCCGCTGGGTATGAAACGGCAGCCAGCAAATAAAAAATGCTATCATAACTGCTGCTAAAAAGCTATATAATGTTAAAAAATTACTTTTGAACAACTGAAAGGAAAACTATATTTATGTGGTAAAATAATTCAGTTTTTTTAAATTACACCGGCAGACTTTCACTTGGTTGTGACTACAATATAATTTTATACTAATACAAAGGCAGGCTACACCAAAACTGATTGATATGATAAAGTATACCTTGATTTTAAAGTTTCGTTAAAAAAATTGTTTAAGGAAACTAAGGGTAAACATCCATAATATATTTTAAAATTAACGGTAATTTCTTGAAAATGATAAAATAGTTATTTATAATAAATACTCAGCACGTTGATTGGTTATGCAACACACTCACACGCTCCTTCATTAGTGACGCCAAAACTTGAAACCAACTTTGATTGCAAATAGGAAAACAAGTGTTAAAACCTTTATCATTATAA
>JASAMX010014407.1:0-48208 GCA_030248175.1 Microlaimidae sp. YZB2_3 | reverse complement strand
CGCAAATTAGAGAAAAACCAGCGCCACCACCACCAATTCCACCACCGCCACCGCTGATTCCACCACACCACCAGCCAATCCCTCCTCTACCGCAACCAATTCCACCACTTTACACCAATTACAGAAGACCAATTCCACCGCCGGTACCGCCACTTCCACCACTGCCACCGCTACCATCAGTCACAGCAGCATCAAGATCGGCAAATATTGTTCAGGTAGTTCTAACTTTTAAAATTCGCTTACCGCGGACGCTCTACTGCAAACTAAAATATTTCAATTTCTATAACATTTTTATTCTAAAATATTCATCTATTTCTATTGTGAATAGTTAGAATTAAAGAATTTGTAAACTCTATAATAATATGGGCTTTTCCAGTATCAATTTGAACTTTACAGCTTTTTTCTAAACTCTACTACAAACTACTTTAGGTGGAACGCTTTGGCTACAATCAACGATCAAATGCGCCTCTAGTTATTAGAGGTAGGCCCCGGAACGTAAATAAGGACTATTGTTTACTTTACCCTTTACCAAACGACCCAATATCGACAAAATGCCGGTTCATTAGAGAGAGTTGGTTTCTTATAAATGTTGGTTCATTTCCTTGTAATAAAAACATTTAAAAATAACTTTTTAGGAATAACAAAAATGATCGTTATACTTTTAGGGCGATTACCTTTAAATTTCATTAACAATTAAAAATTAAAGTCTTTTACTTAAAACTAAAAATATTTAGCCTTTCCTCGTTGGGTGATATGATAATACTCAATGTTGTGGCAACAAAAAACAATATTTCGTTTCATTAAAAATTTTAAAAGCACATAATCACCTCAAAAAATTATTTCACAAACAAGTCATACGTTTTACATTATTTAATATTAAAAATATTAAAAGCTTTTAAAACATAAAAACAAAAGAAGAAAATTGAAGTTTTTTTTCTCAATATCCAACACAAGTTTTTAAACTGTCAGATACCAACTACCAAACAACCAAACTGATTATACCATATTTTTGCAACAATGCTTGCTATTAACATTTATTACAAATGAACATAAGCCTTTAAGCTTCTTTCTAATAAAAAACCTAAGTTTCTTAAAACCAGATCATCCTTTTTTTCATTTTCAGAACAACTACAACTGAGGCGACAACCACGGTGGGGGCTCGCTCCCATTCTTCGGCCACACTGCGCGCGATCAAAATTCGCAAACTGACGTTCGATTCTGGGGCGCGGCGGCGCAGGAGCGGCGTTTAAGCGCCGCGGGAGCCGAAGACCCAGGCGGGACAACGGAGACCAGCCCTCGGAGTTCAACCTGAAAGCGGCTGTGAAAATCGGGTATGGGCCCAAAGCAGTGGCGGACACAGTACGCTCTGCATCTCAAGGTATTTAAAGAATTTCTTCAATATTTAGCTTCTTTCTGTAAATACTGTAAATTGGTGGCAAATAACTTATCCCAGTGAGGACGGCTCTTAAACCTGTCTCAAAAGACTGGAAGCAGGTAAAAGACAAGTAAAACTACCTCAGAGGAGGTAGGAGGCATGGTGGAGACAGATAAACTGCCTTGGAGGAGGCAGGTAAGAGGGGCAGGGTGGGGGTAGGTAAAACTGCATAAAAAGGCAGGTAGGAGGCCGATGACCAGTGTCTCCTTTGTTGAAGCTTATATAGCTGAGGAGCCAGGGAGGCAAGGGGGAGGGACAGGCGGGCACTGGCCTCAGAGGCAGGTAGGAGGCAGGGTGAGCGGAGCTGGTAAAGTATGAATGGAGGCACACACTGAGGCCGATTAGACACAGCAAGAAGGCAGCAAAATTTGCAATGGAGGCAAATAGGAAGCAGGGGTAAAAACTACATATACCCAATTAATGGCATCGCGTCTTTACTCGGTTTTTGTATATAAACAATTTAACATCCTTGTTTGTTAATGTTTCGTTGAGTTCATATACACCTGATCTGAAAGTCAGCTTTAAAGACAATCGCTGAAAAAAAAGGCACAGTACCGCTTTTATGTGCAGGATGGAAGTCCCTCAGTCAAAAGCTAAATTTAATTATTTTATAGAATAAATTCTAGGAAACAAAATAGTGACTATTAAAACCAATTTTGCTATGTCATTTTTCAAATGTTTATTTCTTAATAACTTCCAAGCAAATAATTTTTTAGAGCCCTCTTCGGACTTCTTCTGTCTACCGACTCCGATGATGCATGAGCGTTGGTATGTGGTTTGCTAGTGATTTGCCTGCTTACTTTTTACTTGCTGCATGTATTGTTGTCTCAAGTACAGAAAAGACAAAGGGGTATCTGTGGGACTTTTTCGGTAACAGATACATCCGTCTATTTTAAGCCCATAAACATTCAACCAGTTCCAATACCTTATAAATTGGACTCCAGACCAAAACCACCCAGCGTAATTGGTGCTACTCAAGAAAAAAATAAATCCTTGGATATTATGTATGCTTAATCAACTGCAGTACCGACTCATATAATGGCTGAAATCCTATTTTAAATTGTACTACACACAAAAATATATATATATATGTGACGCACTGTATTACACTTAAAAATATATTTGTGAAGTACAAATCCGCAAGTAATCCGCCTCACCAATTTTTTATCGAAATTATGCCTGAATGGAGTTCATATTGCAAATCAATTTAGTATATTTTATGTATCTTTTGTTGCTTTTACTGAATGACGAAAAAATCGTTACATTTAGTAAAACACTAACCTGATAAATTTGTTAATTTCTTTAACATTTTTTTCATAAAATGCTTGTGTTTTAAGTCACTTTAGGTTTTTTTTGAGATTTAATACTTTAATTTTTTTGTATGTATTATGTCAGCTATAGTTTTATACTTATAACTACGTAAATATGAACTTAAATAACGTATAAAAATTTTGTAGACTTTTGTTAGATTTTAATTATTTGTCAGCTATTTTTCTTTAAAATCATAAGCCTAAACCAGTCTAAACGCTCTGATAAAACAAATAAAAACGTCTTTAATTGAAGTTCTACTAAACACAAATAGAAAAACTTAGAATTTATTAGTGCATTTTTTTGGTTTTGCTCGACTTGATGCACGCATAAAAAGTTGTATTTGACAAGTTAAAAAGTAAATGTTTGTAAATTGTTCTTAGTTTAAAAACACTTTGGGCCAATTCACTTAAAATTAAAGTTCTTGTTTCAGACTAGAGTGGAACAGCAAAAAACAACTACAAACGTTAATTAGTTGTTAAAAATAAAACTTAATTTTTAATGTGTTATAAATTCTACTTTAGCCGAATTTAATAATTGCATGAAGAAAAAATATATTTTAAAAATGGATAGGCATTAAAATATTCAAATCAAACTGTGACTGAACTGGCAACAAAAAGCCATTTTAATATATTGATTTGTGAATTTATTTAGTTCTGAAAAAAAAGTGTCACAAGTTTTATATTTTGCTAGTTTTATGTAAATTTAATTATAACCAATGCTGTTGTAAATGTGCAATAAGCTTTACTGCCTGTTTGTTATTTTTTAAATAAATACTGTAGAAAAATTACATTTGATTTGCCTAGTTAAAAAATGTATGGAGAAAAACACGAAATCAATTAATAATATGAGATTATGGTGTGCGTCTTTTTATTTTCAGCGTTTGACAAATTATTTTTTTAAAAAAACCAGTCAAATTGAGCCTAAAAAATAAATATTTTTTGTTAAAAAATGTGGTATTTTGATAAAAAATTGTTAAACCAAGTATTTATTAAATTGTCTATCAAACACTATTGCTCAAAATTATTATTTTGGTGCTGTTAAAATTAATTAAATACTGCAGTCAGGCTGTCACTCAATCGTAATTTGCAGAATATAGTTACCTTTTTTTCTCATATTTTAGTGTAATTAATTTTAATTTACATTGTTGCTTAATTTGCGAAAATAAAATTATATCAATCATAGTTTATCGAGAATCAGAACTATAGGTGATGTCTCTGTGCACAAAGTTTCGGATCTCTATTAATTTCAAACGAGGAACTACAAAACTAAGTTTTTATATGGCAAGCAAAAAGTTTATTTATGGTTGAAAAATAGTTAAAGTTAGTTTAGTCGTTTTTTAAGCAATTTTAAATGTTTTCAGTGTAACGGTACACAATTTATATAACTACAAAGAATACCAGTAGTAAAATAATTCAATGAACGATAACAGTCTATGAGTGAGTATATTACAAAAACATACTAGGAATTACTTTTTAGAACTGGAGTGAGCCGGCTATGGATATTTTCATGTATCCACTTAAAAACTTGCATCAGCACTGTTGCCGAAACAAGGTTTTAATCAAGGGCTTCATCCTTCTTATGGGATTTTTTCTAAACTTACATACTAAAGTTAAAATACTATAGGCTAAAATTAAGGGCGTAACCGCTCGCCCTCAGGAACAAACAAAGAATGAACGCGGAAGAATAAAAATAATTAAAAAAAGTTTTTGGAGACGATGTAACCAATTATTATTAAGTTGCGTCAGGTTTTTCTCTCCACGTGTGATTTTCTTGAAGAACGAGTGGTTACTTTACCACCGAGTTATTTTCAGTCTGATAGAATTCATCTTTAGTACGGATAATAATCATAATTGTTTGATCAAAAATTTAATATTAAAATAAAAATATTCATGCTGAATGCTTCAATTCCGTCTAAAATTTTGTGTAATTCCAAATATAAAAGCTTAAATTTGCTTTTTATAATCAAAAAAGGCAATAGTCAATCAAATTGTATTATATCTTATAATGTTTGAAGACAAATCAAACTTGGCTGGTCTATTTTGTGTGGAAAATGAAAATAGTGGCTCTTGAAATAACCAATCAAATCAATGCCATTCTACCAAGCGCCATTTCTACCAATCAATTAGAATTCATCAAAGCTAAGGGTGGAATTAGTTTGGTCATTAAGTTAAGTCAGGTCGTTAAGTTGTTTTGATAAGTTATTACATGGCCCCTGTTTTGATTTCATGAACAATAAACCAGCCATGGTTTTCTTTCAGTGTCAGCTAATTATATAAAACTTGTGAAAATAATATATATATATATATATATATATATATATATATATATATATATATATATATATATATATATATATATATATATATATTAAAAAAGAACCGTGAATACATGTTTTTATTTTAAAACCTAATAAACTTTCCTAGAATCAAATAAAAGCAGTACAAACGTAAGCTTTGTATACAAAGTTTGTATATATTTAAACTTTGTATAAATTTAAATAAAATCAAGTCAAACCTCAAAATGCAAGTAGACCAATGCAAAAAACGTTTATGATAACTTAATTAAACGTAACTTCTCTTTATTAAAGTATATTACTACTTTGATATAAGCATACTTACTTAACATTTTGGTTAAACGTTAACCTTTTAAATTAACTTTACCCATTTCAAGTAACTTTAAACTTTTAAGTAACCTTTTAATGTAACTTTAAAGTAACATATTTTGTTGACTTCTATACCTTAGTTTAATAATAAACTTTTATCTTGGGCCTGCTTTACTTTTAAATCAATACAATTCCGGAAGTTAAAATGTTATACTGCTTATAACAGTGCCTGCTAAGTCCCTTGTGTGAGGCAGCTGCAAGTTTTAATTTTTTCTTCCAGAATACTTATGAAGTCTTATGTAAATAATGGTTGCGCATATATGAAAAAATTCAAAAATCCATGGATTAACAATTAGCGTGCAAACTAATATGACACAAACTACATAATTTTAAGTCAAAATAAATCAAGGTTTTTTAAATAATGCGAAATAATTTGCTATTGTTAGTTTTTAGGCTAAAAATAGGCGATACCAGGACATAAATTTGTAATTTTCAATCTCAGTACTTTTTTAACTGAAGTCTTGCGTTACATCATTACCCTACAGCATTACATTAAAACTTTTTGTTTATAAGGCGTCATGTTTTTGAAACATTATCACAACGGAATTTGTTACAAAACAAAACAACAAAACAGGTACCTTCGTAAATACTGGCTTCATCTTCGCACTGATAACCGTCACCCCTGTATCCCTCCATACAACGACACTCGTACAGCTGAGTGGCAGGATTGAATTGGCACTCGGCCCTGGGATGGCAGTTGTTCAGCTTATCGCACGTAGTTGGGGCTGGAATAGAATAAAAGTAACATAGAATTTAAAAAATATAGTACTCAAGTTCTAAACCGCGTTTAAGATAACGAGAATGGTCAAAAGGTATTAGAACACAAAGCCCTATGGGAACGAAAAACCATGTTTAAAAAAATTTTTGTTGAAGATATATAGCCATATGTTGTTCCATTTTTTGATAGTAAACTTTCTAGATGGAACATAAAAAGCAGGCACTTAATTATATGCTGTGCTCTGTCTTTTTATATCCACATCAGCAAGTTATTAAAGATCCCACGACAAAGTAATCACCAGAATTGTCACATAAGCTTTATAAGACGACTATGAAACACACAATAACAGCTTATATGAAAAGCCTGTGATTTTAAACTGAATAAGTTGAAGCTAAAAATAAAATATTGTTAACTTATACATAACCACTATCTCAAATAGAACAAACAATCGTGAACTCATTGCTTGCCAGTGATTTCAAAACAACACTTAAGCAAACAAAAAAGTCCACACTGCTGCACATTGGAATCCGCTTAAAGTCAAGGATGCAATATGCATTAAAATGAATCGACGTAAAGCTCCTTGTCCCCAGCAGGTTCCAGTTAACCGTCACCTCTGTATCTCTCCATACAGCGACACTCGTATAGCTGAGTGGCAGGATTCAATTGGCACTCGGCCATGGGGTGGCAGTTGTTCAGCTTATTGCACGTAGTTGGAGCTGGAATAGAATAACATGGAATTTAAAAATTAATACTCACGTTCTAAACCGCGTTTAGGATTAGGAGAGTGGTCAAAAGGTATTCGGAAGACAAAACGTGGGAACCATTAACCATTTATGTCATGAGTATTTGTGAGAGTACAATCAATTACAACAGTTACACTGCCGAGGTTTGCTGCTTTTAACTATCTTTTTACAAGCAAATAATTAAATTTTATGAGTTTATTTCATACTAATGCCTAATTAATACTAACTAATACTAATTTTATAGTACTTTTATACTAATGTTATTTTTTATGTAAAGTAAAGACAAAATGACAGTTGGCTCATGGACACAAAAAGTTCTTTACATTACTGCTAAAAACTAATAATCAAACAACTTAATAAATTAAACGATAAAAACCACCCGACCAATTTTTATTAAGTATGTACCATGAAAACTACATAAAATTTATTTTTAATCTTTATAATTTTTTAACTTTCTACACTAGTCATCACAAATAATAATTTCAGCATTTTTTGTGGTTAATTGCTTTTGTTTTTAATTATTTTACTTGTTTTAGAAAACGTTTCCTTTTTTATCTAAATTTTTAATTTCTTTTGTTTCACTATTTCATTGTATGTTTTTATTAGATGCTAAACAACTAATATTATTTTTAGAACTTTCTTTTTTTATCAAAAAAACTTAATCCTTTTCTGCATTTTCAGGCTAAAAATTTTTTTGAACGCAAAGTGGGTACAGCCACCAGCAAACGCCAGTGCAGCTCAATGTTAAACTGGCACGCCCTCGTTGGCGTCCAGCGTCCTTAAACAGTGAGACGCAACGCTATATACCGTACTTACTGCGGCAAAATGAGTCACAATTAATGCGAATGTGACTTATTTTGCTGTAGTCACGACGATACTCTTCGCTCTGAGAGAGCAATAACAATTGCTAAGGGTCAAGCTTAACAAAATCAGCCTAATAAATAATGGTCAGTTGTAAATTTATTATTAACAAATATTACTGTAGACTCTGCTTCAAAACCCACTTTTCCAATTAAATTAAAAAATTGGGGCTTGGAGCTGGGCTTGAACCAGCGACCCTTCCCTCACCGTGGGAACTTTGTTACTGAGCTACCCAAGCCACAGGAATATTTGACTAAATCACTATTTTAAAGCCGTGTTTGAACAGCGTCGAGCTGTTATTGTTTGTTATTTATTTGTGCGACCTGCCGTCCGGCTGGTTAATAACACAAATAACAAGAGAGCAGAAAAAATGATTGCAGCTTTTTGTCAAAAGCCGCTACAAAAGCAGCAGTTCTCATTTTTCTGCTGTCTTGTTATTTGTGTTATCAACGGGCTGAACGGCAGGTCGCACAAATAAACAATAACAGCGCGACGCTGTTCAACCACGGCTTTAAAAGAGTGATTTAGCCAAAAATTCCTGTAGCTTGGGTAGTGGCAGAGCAAGATAGTGGCTAAGTGGCAGAGCGTTCACACGGTGTGGGAAGGGTCGCTGATTAAAGCCCAGCTCCAAGTCCCAATATATCAATTTAATTGGAAAAGTGGGTTTTGAAGCAGAGTCTACAGTAATATTTGCTAAATAAAAAATTTACAAAATCAAAAGCCGCGACAAAATTCTAATAGCCAATTGTCTTAACTTACGCGGTCTCAAATCTGCACACTGGTAACCGTCACCTTCAAATCCAGGCTTGCATTTGCACTGATGAATTCGCCGATTGCCGAACGGGACCAAAACACAATCAGCATTTGAATGACAGTTGTTGACTTGATCGCAAGTTACTAAATAATAAAACAATCATTCATAAATAAATTGTTTGATCGATGAATAATTCATGGATTCGTTGGTTTGTTTATTTTTCATTTGCTCATTTATTCATTCATTACTTCGTTCATTTATTTATGTTTAGATACATTTAATTTCATGCTTCAAAAATACATAAATTTATTGATTTATTGATTGAAACATGCATACATGCTTCTTTTATTCGATTTTTAAATGTATATACGTCATTTGTTCATTCATTCATTCTGTTGAATGAAACCTAACAGATCAAATCATTTGTATACCAAAAAACTTAAAAGCAGAATTTTTATATTACAGAAATAATTAAATTCACAAAAGGCATGTGATTTTAAATCATAATAGAGGTTGTCTTTTGAACTGATATTTAAAACTATGATACATATATTAAAAGAAGTATCACAAAACAAACAAAAACACTCATTAAATTGAGGAAATAAACTAACCCACCACGGAAGAACACAATATACTGTGCTGTATCAAAAAATATCAAAATAATTTTAACGACATCAAAACTTAAAATTAAACAGAATTAAAACTCAACCAAACAAAATAACAGGGACAAAACAAAAATCAGACACAAAACAAAAGAAAAAATTTCAAATATACAAATTTAGCAAAATTAAACTATTTATAGCAAAAAGCAAGATAAAACAACGAAAAAATGGGCATCATAAAAAACCCAATAAACTTGATCTTCATATAATTTTAAAAGAAAAATTTTTACTGTTCAAAATCATGGCATTAGTAAACATAGCTTTGTTTACCCTATTTTAAAATAATTCCGGATGTTTGTTTTAATTTTTTTTTTTTTTAAAGCTGAAGCGGGCCGGCCATGGATATTCCATATTACCGCCTACCACCCTATATCAGCACTGTTGTTGATGTAGAATGTTAGTCAAAGCCCCACCCCTATCAGAGGATTTTTTGTTTTAATTTAACTGCATCCGATTTGCTTCTAAGGTTAGTTTAACTATCTCCTTGTTTTTCTACCATGTATGATTATAACAAATATAGCGTGCTTTCTACCTGCCTGGTAGCTGCCACATACCTTATTTACCAGCCTAGACCCCTCTGTGCTATTGTGTGTAAATAGGTATGTGGCGCTCCCGGCGGTAGAAGCCGCTTTTTGTTATATTACATGGTAGAAACGGAGATAGTTGACTTTAGCATATAGGTTAATTAAAAATTACTAATAGGGGTGCAGCTTTGACTAATACATGAGACACGTGCTGATATAGGGTGGTAGGCGGTAATATGGATAGGTAGCGGCGCTTTGGCTTTAAAAAAAAAAAGTAAACAAACTACATTATTTTAAATCGGTTAAAGCGAAGACTATGTTTACTAATGCCATGATTTTGAACGTAAAAATTTTTTTCTTTTAAAATTAGTATGAAGATCATTTTTATTGGGTTTTTATGATGCCCATTTTTTCGTTGTTTTATCTTGCTTTTTGCTATAAATAGTTTAATTTTGCTAAATTTGTATATTTGAAAATTTTTTCTTTTGTTTTGTGTCTGATTTTTTGTTTTGTCCTTGTTTATTTTGTTTTTTCGTTGAGTTTTAATTCTGTTTAATTTTAAGTTTTGATGTAGTTTAAAATTATTTTGATATTTTGATACACACAGTATAGTGTTCTCCGTGGTGGGTTAGTTTATTTTATGAATTTAATGAGTGTTTTTGTTTGTTTTGTGATACTACTTTTAATATATAGTATCATAGTTTTAAATATCAGTTTGCAAAAAGACAACCTCTTATTATATTTAAAATCACATGCCTTTTGTGAATTTAAATTATCTCTGTTAATATAAAATTTGCTTTTAGTTTTGAAAAAATGATTTAATCTTTAGGTTCAAAAAAATAAATGAATGAACAAATGACGTATATACATTTAAAAATCGAATAAAAGAAGCATGTATGCATGTTTCAATCAATAAATCAATAAATTTATGTATTTTTTTGAAGCATGAAATTAAATGTATCTAAACATAAATAAATGAACAAAGTAAATAAATGAATAAATAGAGCAAATGAAAAATAAACAAACCAACAAATACATGAATTATTAATCAATCAAACAATTTATTTATGAATGATTGTTTCTATTTAGTAACTTGCAATCAAGTCAACAACTGTCAATTCAAATGTGATATTTTGGTCCCCATAGGCAAATAGGCAAATTCATCAGTGCAAATGCAAGCCTAGATTTGGAGGTGACAGTTACCAGTGTCAGATTTGAGCCGCGTAAGTTAAGACAATTGGCCATTAGATTGTCGCGGCTTTTGATTTTGTTAAATTTTATATTTAGCAAAATATTACTATACAACTGCTTCAAAACCCCAAGTTTCCAATAAACATTGATATATTGAGACTTGGAGCTGGGCTTAAACCAACAGCCCTCCACACATACTGAAACGCTCTGCACTTAGCACTATTTTGCTCTGCAACTACCCAAGCTACAAAAATCTGCTAAATACACTTAAAGCCATGAGGTTGAACAGCGTCGCGCTGTTATTGTTTTCTTGTGCGACCTGCCGTTCAGCCCGCTGATAACACAAATAACAAGACAGCAGGAAAAAAAATGAGAACTCTCCTTTTATAGGGCTTTTGACAAAAAGCTGCAATAATTTCTGTGTCTTGTTTATTTTGTAAACGGGGAAAAAAAAAAAAAAAAAAAAAAAAAAAAGGTAGCTCAGTGACAGAGTTCCACGTGAGGAAGGGTCGTGATTCAAGCCCAGCTTCAAGCCCAATTTTATAATTTTAATTGGAAAAGTGGGTTTTGAAGCAGAGTGTACAAGTAATATTTGTTAATAATAAATTTCAACTGACCACTATTTATTAGGTAATTTTCTTAAGCTTGACCCTTATGGCAATTGTTATTGCTCTCTCGAGCGAAATATCGTGGTGGGTACAGGAATAGTCACGTTCGCCATTAATTGTGAGGTTAGGGGAGGACGGTATGACGTTCGTCTCACTGTAAGGGGGACACTGGAACGCCAACGAGGGCGTGCAGCTTGACATTGAGCTGCACTGGCGTTTGCTGGTGGCTGTACCCACTTTGTTCAAAAAAATTTTTAGAAAATGCAGAAAAGGATTAAGTTTTTTTGATAAAAAAAGAAAGTCTAAAAATAATAAAGTTGTTTAGCATCAATAAAAAAATACAATGAAAAAGTAAAACAAAAGAAAAGAGTTGAAAATTTAATAAATAAAAGAAACGTTTCTAAGAAACAAGTAAAAATAATTAAAAAACAAAAGCAATTAAGCACAAAAAATGCTGAAATTATTATTTGTGATGACTAGTGTAGAAAGTTCAAAAAATTTATAAAAATTAAAAATAAATTTTATGTAGTTTTCATGGTACATACTTAATAAAAATTGGTCGGGTGGTTTTTATCGTTTAATTTATTAACTTGTTTGATTATTAGTTTTTAGCAGTAATGTAAAAAACTTTTTTGTGTCCATAAGCCAACTGTCATTTTGTCTTTACTTTACATAAAAAATAACATTAGTATAAAAGAACTATAAAAATTAGTATTAGTTAGTATTAATTAGGCATTAGTATGAAATAAACTACATAAAATTTAATTATTTGCTTGTAAAAAGATAGTTAAAAGCAGCAAACCTCGGCAGTGTAACTGTTGTAATTGATTGTACTCTCACAAATACTCATGACATAAATGGTTAATGGTTCCCACGTTTTTGTCTTCCGAGCACCTTTTTGATTACTCTACCTAATCCTAAACGCGGTTTAGAACGTGAGTATTAATTTTTAAATTCCATGTTATTCTATTCCAGCTCCAACTACGTGCAATAAGCTGAACAACTGCCACCCCATGGCCGAGTGGCCAATTGAATCCTGCCACTCAGCTATACGAGTGTCGCTGAATGGAGAGATACAAAAGGTGACGGTTAACTGGAACCTGCTGGGGACAAGGAGCTTTACGTCGATTCATTTTAATGCATATTGCATCCTTGACTTTAAGCGGATTCCAATGTGCAGCAGTGTGGACTTTTTTGTTTGCTTAAGTGTTGTTTTGAAATCACTGGCAAGCAATGAGTTCACGATTGTTTGTTCTATTTGAGATAGTGGTTATGTATAAGTTAACAATATTTTATTTTTAGCTTCAACTTATTCAGTTTAAAATCACAGGCTTTTCATATAAGCTGTTATTGTGTGTTTCATAGTCGTCTTATAAAGCTTATATGACAATTCTGGTGATTACTTTGTCGTGGGATCTTTAATAACTTGCTGATGTGGATATAAAAAGACAGAGCACAGCATATAATTAAGTGCCTGCTTTTTATGTTCCATCTAGAAAGTTTACTATCAAAAAATGGAACAACATATGGCTATATATCTTCAACAAAAATTTTTTTAAACATGGTTTTTCGTTCCCATAGGGCTTTGTGTCTTAATACCTTTTGACCATTATGTTATCTTAAAAGCGGTTTAGAACTTGAGTACTATATTTTTTAAATTCTATGTTACTTTTATTCTATTCCAGCCCCAACTACGTGCGATAAGCTGAACAACTGCCATACCAGGGCCAAGTGCCAATTCAATTCCTGCCACTCAGCTGTACGAGTGTCGTTGTATGGAGGGATACAGGGGTGACGGTTATCAGTGCGAAGATGAAGCCAGTATTTACGAAGGTACCTGTTTTGTTGTTTTGTTTTGTAACAACTTCCGTTGTGATAATGTTTCAAAAATATGACGCCTTATAAACAAAAAGTTTTAATGTAATGCTGTAGGGTAATGATGTAACGCAAGACTTCAGTTAAAAAAGTACTGAGATTGAAAATTACAAATTTATGTCCTGGTATCGCCTATTTTTAGCCTAAAAACTAAAAATAGCAAATTATTTCGCATTATTTAAAAAACCTTGATTTATTTTGACTTAAAATTATGTAGTTTGTGTCATATTAGTTTGCACGCTAATTGTTAATCCATGGATTTTTGAATTTTTTCATATATGCGCAACCATTATTTACATAAGACTTCATAAGTATTCTGGAAGAAAAAATTAAAACTTGCAGCTGCCTCACACAAGGGACTTAGCAGGCACTCTTATAAGCAGTATAACAGTTTAAATTCCGGAATTGTATATTGATTTAAAAGTAAAGCAGGCCAACAGATAAACCAGTTTATTATTAAACTAAGGTATAGAACTCAACAAAATATGTTACTTTAAAGTTACATTAAAAGGTTACTTAAAAGTTTAAAGTTACTTGAAATGGGTAAAGTTAATTTAAAAGGTTAACGTTTAACCAAAATGTTAAGTAAGTATGCTTATATCAAAGTAGTAATATACTTTAATAAAGAGAAGTTACGTTTAATTAATTATCATAAACGTTTTTTGCATTGGTCTACTTGCATTTTGAGGTTTGACTTGATTTTATTTAAATTTATACAAAGTTTAAATATATACAAACTTTGTATACAAAGCTTACGTTTGTACTGCTTTTATTTGATTCTGGGAAAGTTTATTAGGTTTTAAAATAGAAACATATTCACTGTTCTTTTTTTAATATATATATATATATATATATATATATATATATATATATATATATATATATATATATATATATATATATTATTTTCACAAGTTTTATATAATTAGCTGGCACTGAAAGAAAACCATGGCTGGTTTATTGTTCATGAAATCAAAACAGGGGCCATGTAATAACTTATCAAAACAACTTGACCTGACTTAACTTAATGACCAAACTAATTCCACCCTTAGCTTTGATGAATTCTAATTGATTGGTAGAAATGGCGCTTGGTAGAATGGCATTGATTTGATTGGTTACTACAAGAGCCACTATTTTCATTTTCCACACAAAATAAGCCAGCCAAGTTTGATTTGTCTTCAAACATTATAAGATATAATACAATTTGATTGACTATTGCCTTTTTTGATTATAAAAAGCAAATTTAAGCTTTTATATTTGGAATTACACAAAATTTTAGACGGAATTGAAGCATTCAGCATGAATATTTTTATTTTAATATTAAATTTTTGATCAAACAATTATGATTATTATCCGTACTAAAGATGAATTCTATCAGACTGAAAATAACTCGGTGGTAAAGTAACCACTCGTTCTTCAAGAAAATCACACGTGGAGAGAAAAACCTGACGCAACTTAATAATAATTGGTTACATCGTCTCCAAAAACTTTTTTAATTATTTTTATTCTTCCGCGTTCATTCTTTGTTTGTTCCTGAGGGCGAGCGGTTACGCCCTTAATTTTAGCCTATAGTATTTTAACTTTAGTATGTAAGTTTAGAAAAAATCCCATAAGAAGGATGAAGCCCTTGATTAAAACCTTGTTTCGGCAACAGTGCTGATGCAAGTTTTTAAGTGGATACATGAAAATATCCATAGCCGGCTCACTCCAGTTCTAAAAAGTAATTCCTAGTATGTTTTTGTAATATACTCACTCATAGACTGTTATCGTTCATTTAATTATTTTACTACTGGTATTCTTTGTAGTTATATAAATTGTGTACCGTTACACTGAAAACATTTAAAATTGCTTAAAAAACGACTAAACTAACTTTAACTATTTTTCAACCATAAATAAACTTTTTGCTTGTCATATAAAAACTTAGTTTTGTAGTTCCTCGTTTGAAATTAATAGAGATCCGAAACTTTGTACACAGAGACATCACCTATAGTTCTGATTCTCGATAAACTATGATTGATATAATTTTATTTTCGCAAATTAAGCAACAATGTAAATTAAAATTAATTACACTAAAATATGAGAAAAAAAGGTAACTATATTCTGCAAATTACGATTGAGTGACAGCCTGACTGCAGTATTTAATTAATTTTAACAGCACCAAAATAATAATTTTGAGCAATAGTGTTTGATAGACAATTTAATAAATACTTGGTTTAACAATTTTTTATCAAAATACCACATTTTTTAACAAAAAATATTTATTTTTTAGGCTCAATTTGACTGGTTTTTTTAAAAAAATAATTTGTCAAACGCTGAAAATAAAAAGACGCACACCATAATCTCATATTATTAATTGATTTCGTGTTTTTCTCCATACATTTTTTAACTAGGCAAATCAAATGTAATTTTTCTACAGTATTTATTTAAAAATAACAAACAGGCAGTAAAGCTTATTGCACATTTACAACAGCATTGGTTATAATTAAATTTACATAAAACTAGCAAAATATAAAACTTGTGACACTTTTTTCTCAGAACTAAATAAATTCACAAATCAATATATTAAAATGGCTTTTTGTTGCCAGTTCAGTCACAGTTTGATTTGAATATTTTAATGCCTATCCATTTTTAAAATATATTTTTTCTTCATGCAATTATTAAATTCGGCTAAAGTAGAATTTATAACACATTAAAAATTAAGTTTTATTTTTAACAACTAATTAACGTTTGTAGTTGTTTTTTGCCGTTCCACTCTAGTCTGAAACAAGAACTTTAATTTTAAGTGAATTGGCCCAAAGTGTTTTTAAACTAAGAACAATTTACAAACATTTACTTTTTAACTTGTCAAATACAACTTTTTATGCGTGCATCAAGTCGAGCAAAACCAAAAAAATGCACTAATAAATTCTAAGTTTTTCTATTTGTGTTTAGTAGAACTTCAATTAAAGACGTTTTTATTTGTTTTATCAGAGCGTTTAGACTGGTTTAGGCTTATGATTTTAAAGAAAAATAGCTGACAAATAATTAAAATCTAACAAAAGTCTACAAAATTTTTATACGTTATTTAAGTTCATATTTACGTAGTTATAAGTATAAAACTATAGCTGACATAATACATACAAAAAAATTAAAGTATTAAGAATCTCAAAAAAAACCTAAAGTGACTTAAAACACAAGCATTTTATGAAAAAAATGTTAAAGAAATTAACAAATTTATCAGGTTAGTGTTTTACTAAATGTAACGATTTTTTCGTCATTCAGTAAAAGCAACAAAAGATACATAAAATATACTAAATTGATTTGCAATATGAACTCCATTCAGGCATAATTTCGATAAAAAATTGGTGAGGCGGATTACTTGCGGATTTGTACTTCACAAATATATTTTTAAGTGTAATACAGTGCGTCACATATATATATATTTTTGTGTGTAGTACAATTTAAAATAGGATTTCAGCCATTATATGAGTCGGTACTGCAGTTGATTAAGCATACATAATATCCAAGGATTTATTTTTTTCTTGAGTAGCACCAATTACGCTGGGTGGTTTTGGTCTGGAGTCCAATTTATAAGGTATTGGAACTGGTTGAATGTTTATGGGCTTAGAATAGACGGATGTATCTGTTACCGAAAAAGTTTCCACAGATCCTTTGTCTTTTCTGTACTTGAGACAACAATACATGCAGCAAGTAAAAATAAGCAGGCAAATCACTAGCAAAGCACATACCAACGCTATCATTATCGGAGTCGGTAGACAGAAGAAGTCCGAAGAGGCTTCTAAAATTATTTGCTTGGAAGTTATTAAGAAATAAACATTTGAAATTTGACATAGCAAAATTGGTTTTAAATAGTCACTATTTTGTTTCCCAGAATTTATTCTATAAAATAATTAAATTTAGCTTTTGACTGGGGACTTTCATCCTGCACATAAAAGCGGTACTTGCCGGACTTTTCAGCGATTGTCTTTAAAGCTGACTTTCAGATCAGGGTGTATATGAACTCAACGAAACATTAACAAACAAGGATGTTAAATTGTTTGTATACAATAACCCAGTAAAGACGCGATGCCTTAATTGGGTAATGTAGTTTTTACCTGCTTCCTATTTGCCTCCATTGCAAATTTTGCTGCCTTCTTGCTGTGTCTAATCAGCCTCATCTGTGCCTCCATTCATACTTTACCAGCTTTCACCCTGCCTCCTACCTGCCTCTGAGGCAGTCCAGCTGTACATTGCTTGCCTCCTAGCTCCTAAGCTATATAAGCTTCAACAAAGGAGACATGGTCATTGGCCTCCTACCTGCCTTTGATGCAGTTTTACCTACCCCCACCCTGTCTCTTACCTGCCTCCTCCAAGGCAGTTTATCTGTCTCCACCATGCCTCCTACCTCCTCTGAGGTAGTTTTACTTGTCTTTTACCAGCTTCCAGTCTTTCGAGACAGGTTTAAGAGCCGTCCTCACTGGGATAAGTTATTTGCCACCAATTTACAGTATTTACAGAAAGAAGCTAAATATTGAAGAAATTCTTTAAATACCTTGAGATACAGAGCGTACTGTGTCCGCCACTGCTTTGGGCCCATACCCGATTTTCACAGCCGCTTTCAGGTTGAACTCCGAGGGCTGGTCTCCGTTGTCCCGCCTGGGTCTTCGGCTCCCGCGGCGCTTAAACGCCGCTCCGCGCCGCCGCGCCCCAGAATCGAACGTCAGTTTGCGAATTTTGATCGCGCGCAGTGTGGCCGAAGAATGGTAGCGAGCCCCCACTGTGGTTGTCGCCTCAGTTGTAGTTGTTCTGAAATGAAAAAAAGGATGATCTGGTTTTAAGAAACTTAGGTTTTTATTAGAAAGAAGCTTAAAGGCTTATGTTCATTTGTAATAAATGTTAATAGCAAGCATTGTTGCAAAAATATGGTATAATCAGTTTGGTTGTTTGGTAGTTGGTATCTGACAGTTTAAAAAATTGTGTTGGATATTGAGAAAAAAAACTTCAATTTTCTTCTTTTGTTTTTATGTTTTAAAAGCTTTTAATATTTTTAATATTAAATAATGTAAAACGTATGACTTGTTTGTGAGATAATTTTGAGGTGATTATGTGCTTTTAAAATTTTTAATGAAACGAAATATTGTTTTTTGTTGCCACAACATTGAGTATTATCATATAATCAAACTAAGTTAAACTAAATATTTTTAGTTTTAAAGAAACAACTTTAATTTTTAATTGTTAATGAAATTTAAAGGTAATCGCCCTAAAAGTATAACGATCATTTTTGTTATTCCTAAAAAGTTATTTTTAATGTTTTTATTACAAGGATATGAACTAACATTGATAAGAAACCAACTCTCTCTAATGAACCGGCATTTTGTCGATTGGGTCGTTTGGTAGGGTAGTAATAAGAGTCCTCATTTATGTTCCAGGGCCTACCTCTAATAACTAGAGGCGCATTTGATCGTTGATTGTAGCCAGAACGTTCCACCTAAAGTAATTTGTAGTAGAAGTTGCACAAAAAAGCTGTAAAGTTCAAATTGATATAAATTGCAAAAAGTTATATTATTATAGAGTTTACAAATTCTTTCTAATTCTAACTATTCACAATAGAAATAGACTAAATATTTTAGAATAAATGTTATAGAAATTGAAATATTTTAGTTTGCAGTAGAGCGTCCGCGGTAAGCGAATTTTAAAAAGTTAGAACTACCTGAACAATATTTGCCGATCTTGATGCTGCTGTGACTGATGGTAGCGGTGGCAGTGGTGGAAGTGGCGGTACCGGCGAGGGAATTGGTCTTCTGTAATTGGTGTAAAGTGGTGGAATTTGTTGCGGTAGAGGAGGGATTGGCTGGTGGTGTGGTGGAATCAGCGGTGGCGGTGGTGGAATTGGTGGTGGTGGCGCTGGTTCTTCTCTAATTTGCGCCGGCCATGCGTTGATCCCAGGATAAGAATATCCATATCTAGGACGCTAAAATGTTTAAACCTTATGAATTTTATTAACAAAAATTTTATAATTATTTTATAAATTATTTTAATAAAATAGAATCAGATAAAGCTTTAAATAGTCGTTTTTGCCCTTTAAAAACAAAAAAAAACAACATTTTTTACAAAAAATATATAATTTTCCGATAACAGGACATATCTTAGACAGTAATCATGTTTGACTTTAATAATTTTTTGGAATGTTTGCTATTGGAGCAACTTAAATAGTAGATTAAAAGTGTCAAACATTTTTTATACCAATTTTTTTCATTTAATTATTGTTTTAGAAATTTACTTGCGGCAAATTTTTTTTCTTATAATATAATGATCCATAAAAACATATAAATATTTACATCATATACGTATGTTATTTATAAAAGTTTACATAACACTCAAAATTGTTAAAATTTTTTATTTGTTTTTTATTATAAAAACGTTTTATGACCTCTTTTAACATTACATCAAAAACCAAAAAAACTTAAAACCGTCAGAAAAATTGGAAACTTGATGCCCAAAATAAAAAAAGGTTTGGACCCAAGTTAAAGCTTAGGTTTAGATTTAAATATTTTAGGATTTTTGGCTTAAATTTAAAATTTTAAACTTAGGCATAAGTTTTTACGATTTTAATCTTTCGACTCCGAGCTCCTTACTTTTAAAATTTTTGACTTGAAGCTCCCTTGGCTTTAAGTTCCACAATTTGTTTCTTTTTGATTAAACTTTATTATTTTTTTACCTCAATGATGTTTGCCGATTTTGTCTCGATAGTAGTGGCCAAAGTAGTTGCAGCTCCAGTCGTGGTAATTTCAGCTGTTGTAGTCGTTGCCAGAGTTGTAGTTGGCGCTTCAGTGGTGGTGGTTATAGGCTGAGTAGTTGTGGCTGCAGTTGCGGTTGCGACTTCAGTGGTGGATTCTGGCGGTTGGTGGCCGGGGCTGGAGGCTTTCTGTACTATGTTGGCGCTGTACGGATTGTTTATCTGTGCATCCTGACTATCTTCAGTCAATCGTTCTGACTCAACGATGGAATTGTCAGAATTTGACAAATTTATTGGAATAGTGAGCACTACGCTTCCTTCAGTCGCTGTGTCAGGGACGTCATCGTCGCTTCCGGAAGAAATGTCGCATTGCTAGGTCAATTAGTTACATTTTGCTATTTTTTAAGTTTAGTTTTGAAATTTCAAATATTATTTTTAAGCTAAAATAAAAGTAAATTGCTTCTAGCGTGTTTAAAAGTGTTTTTAAAATATTAAATTAAAAATTGGAAATAGCGAAAATATTCTTGAGTCAATTTTACAAAGGCAATTTGTGTATTAATCTTATTTTCGTAATAATTTTTAAGGCTATGTATTTCTGTAATAACCTGAAAAAACGCCTTTTTAATGTTTATGCATTGATTCCTATGGGGAATTTGATTGGAACCAAGTAAAAATTTAATAATAAACACTAAACGCAACGCTAAATTTGAAAGTTTTGTGGTTGTTTTTGTTTGAAGGAACAACCTTGTTTAAAAAGTTTTCATCTGATTTTTAGTTTTTTTATATTATGAAATAAAATGTGATGATGCTTATAATGAACTTGTCTATAAATTAAAATAGTAACTGTTTGACGAACGCTGGTGTGAGGGAGTATTTTTTTAAGCTGGTTCATACTGGAGTAACTAGTAAAAAAGGACAACGCGTTCCCGGTACGTTTACACCGTTATTTCCTATACACTGCTATGTTAGAATTAACGGTATTGAGTCTTGACTGAGACAAGCTATATTACAATGATTTTAATATTTGTTAATACTATTATATGTATTATTTGGTTGCGCAGTTAAAGCTGAGTAACAATTGGCTTACGTATCCTGCTTTAGGCGAAATAAATAAATTTTGTTACACTCGTGCCTTCGGTGTGAACGTGTTGTCACTTGTCACTCCCGTGTGAACTAGGCCAGTTTTGCAGGACTTTAAAAGAAACAAAAAACAGACATTTAAGCAGTTTTTTCAAAGGCAAAAAGGAAAACTAGATTTATGTGTTTTTTTTTTGTTTTTTCTGCCCTTGTAGTTCCAACAATTATTATTTTTTAAACTTGTTATTTTTATTACCAATAGATTTAATAAAACTTAAGTGCCGCGAATATATAAACAATAAAGCAAATATGCACGCAAGCATTGTATTCTGACTTTAATAGTTTCAAAACATAATTTGACTAACCTGAGTCAATATACCACCTGAGTTTAAATAGTAGCTTATTTGCACGTTAATCAATAATATATTTTTCAAAAATAATACTAAACGATAGAAGCTAAAATATTATGCGCATTACATTTTTACATTTTATTTTTACTTTTTTACAATAGTAAAAAAGTTGATATGTACATTCTAAATATATAGGTGTTTAGTTTTAAAAAAAATTTTAGAAACTTTTTGGATGCTCAATTTTACTGTTGATGTACGTTAGGAAATTAACTGCCCGATTTCAATTACTTTTTCCCATGAATAAAGAAAAAACACTAATACAATAAAACACGCAACAATAATAATGGAAATCCCTATACCCCAGTAAAAATTTAGCTTGACCTGGCCGGTTTGTGCAGTTTGAATCAAATTGTTTTGTGAGCTGGATTTGTATGTTTTCTTTTTTTGTAGTGGTTGAATCGAATAGTTTCGAAAATCTGTATTTTCTCTGGCTGTTAAGAATACACCAGAAATAAGTTCAGTATTATTGAATGCCGTTTTATTGTTTAAAACAAGTTGCATTATTAATGAAGATGAATTTTCATCAAGGTTACTGTTTGTATCATTTAGCGCTGAGGTAGATGTCATAGATCCCGAAGACTGTCTGGATCCAGGCTTTTCTGTGTCAAAACTGAAGATATTAGATAAAATGCTGGAAGTAAAAGATGCTCTATCACTGTTAGACGCTTCATCATTGAAGATTCCAGTTGTTGTTTCAACAATAGAGATGATCGTTGCTTCGTCACTAGAGGTGAAGGGCGCTTCGTTGTTCAGTATTCTACTTAGGGTGTCAAATGGCACATTACTAGAAAAATCGGACGTTTCTTTATTTGTATCATCCTCTGGTTCCTCCATGATGCTAATGCTAGTTCGAACGTGCGAATTAACACGTGAAATCTCAGTGCGACTGTGTGCAAGCGGATTTGACAATTGCGACACTGGCTCAACAAAAAGCTTTTGATCCATTAAGCAACCACTTACTTTGAAATCGCTGCAGTCCCCTGAACACGGCGTTACTTGGCACTCAAAATAGACAACATCAGCTGTGGTAAAGCGGAATCCATACAATTGGATGTAGACATGTTTTATTCCATTGTCAACTACAGCCTGTATCGGAGGCACAGTAATTTGTTCCATTTCAATGGCACAGCTAAACAAATTTACTTTTATCAGGTTTCTTTGTAAAAAATTATGTAGACCCCCGATTGTTGTACAAATATACTAGTTTTACAGGTGAGTATAGTATTATATTTTTTAATATTATATTTTTAACACAAACGATATAGGGGGGTCAACCCATAAAGAAAATTTTTAGGTCGAAAGTAGGGAATAAAAATTGGCGGGCATTTAATATATAACAATATGATCAATATTGTACACACTTCGAGCAGAAAGCAAAACAAAATAAATAATTCATATAGTATATTAGCGTGGCAAAAATTCGCGAAAAATCGCGAAAGCCGCGAGCATTCAACGCATTATAGAAAAAATTTGAGCGAGCCGATTTCGTTCAAACTTTCAGAAAAAATTCAGAAAAATATGTTTTAACAGCATACCAAGCGGCGTTTTTTTATCTCATACTAATAAAAAAGTTTTGTTTTTTTTTGAAACCAGGTTTTTTTCACCGTATCGGGTGTAGTGATGACGTCATCGAAAAAAATTATTTTCTAACCTTTTCAAAAGATAGCCAAGCGTCTAAGCTATGCTCCCATATATGTCCCGCACATATTCTAACATCTGTTGTGGATATATAACACTTTAAAGTTCGAGTTTTGTTACCAGTCCACATCATTTTTGTATAGACTATAATTTTATTTAAATTATAGATATTAAACAATTACTTACCCATCGTTGTCAATTAAAAATATGTAGGTGCCATTTGTGCCATCGCCGTCATGTGCATAACAGTCGTGAATTACCATGTCATAACTACCATCTACAATTTATTTTACTACCTACATATTAGGGATGCATTGAGCACCAGATTTTATTTGTGAGCTGAGCATTACTTAGTATTCACAATTAAATTAATTGTGAGCTTGAGCCTGAGTACTCACAATTAAATATATGTGAGTACCAATTGGTATGAGCATTTGTGAGCCTGACAAATGTTTAAAATATACTTACGTATAGTATAGATTTTAGGAGGATCGTATGTCGTAAGCCCAGAAGGGAATGACCATAATCTGCAGAAACGGGGGCTATGAGTGGATAGAGCCCTCAAATGAGGTCAAAGGGCAGAACAGCACCAATGGGTCCTTTCAGGACGACTTGAGAGGGGCTGAACCCCCTCCCCCACAGGAAGAAAATTTTACGTGTAAGACTGTAAAACAAGAAAACCCAGAAAACACCGCAAAACACTTGATTTAAAGAACATATGAATTTCAGATAAAATTATGGTTTTTATATAAAAAATAAATGTAAGGCCTCATGGCGCGTAAAAATGACAGTATAGATATAAAAAAGCTTATTTCACTTACTAATGTGTTATTGAATAAGTCAAAATACAACATGTTTTTCTTGGTTTTATAGATTTATTAAGTTTTATTGCGATTTTTTAGCGAAAAGAGTTATACTGATTTAAAAAAACAAAAATATCTCAATACTAACAGTAAAAGTCATATACCTTTTGTATAATTAAATCCAAATATAAAAGCCGTTTTGTAAAAAATGTATAATATTGAAGACTGAAATTTTTAATATTAATTATCAATTTAGTTTATTTAAATTAAATTTAGGATAAATGTTTATGTTTAAAGCAATTTAAACTAGTTTTTGTAAATAAAAATATGCTTTAAAATTGAAAAATACCCATTTTTATGTTTAAAAAAATTTGAATAGAAATTGAATAAAAAAAATAAAATAAATGCTTATACGTTCTAATGATATTTAAATATTTAGCATTTTTACGTATTTTAATAGCATCTGACATGTATAAAACAAAATTGTTGTAATTATGGATTTTTATTATTTAAACTTTCCAGGGTGAAATTAAGTATATTATGAAAAACCTTTTTTTAGCTTTTTGCACAAAAATGTTATTGAATATAAATAAAAAACATTAAAGGAGCAATTTCACAAATCAAATTCCTATAACGCCTTGAAAAAACTACTTCTTTAATACTAAACCTATCTACCTCGACCAATTCGACAATATTTAAAAATTTTAATTTAATTGGTTCAGTAACAAAAAAGTTGTATAATCTTGCGTTATAGGAATTCGATTTGTGACAGTATGTTTCTTTAAGTAATTATATCATGCGAACGAAGCCACCAATTTTTGCGGAAAGTGTGTAAAAACTAAAAAGCAAAAATTTTCACACATCGATGTAATTCTTTTATGGAATGGACCCTCTTGATTTTTTGTAAAAATATAACCTTGTGCTCCGAAATCTTGTAACGATTTTTCTTCGAAATATTCAACAAAGCCAAAAATAAGGCTTTTTATAAGGCATTTTTTACTTAGCAAATTTTAGTGCAAAAATATATAAAAAACCAACGTATTTTTATATTCATTTTGAAACCTTGATTGAAAATTTTTATAAAGTCTGTCAAGATAAGAGTGTTTTAGTGAAAAAAATCTGTGATTTTTACCGTAAAACGGTCGGCAAATTTTTGGCATAAGAAAAAATGCTGAATTTAAGTTTCTTATGAAAATTTTTATTTAAATGGAAAAGTGTCAATTTTAAAATGTTTATTTCAATAGTTTTTAACAAAAAAACGCAAAAAATATGATTTTATTAAATGCCTGTACTTTTTATTGAACGGTTTTTCGCTTTCCATGTTTCACAAACAATAGGGTAACAATCTTAGGGTAATTTTTGAAAAAAAAACATTAATATTTAGCGAAATCATTGGATAAAATCAAAATAAATCAGGGTGTATAAATAAAGTAAAAAATACGACGCCTGTTCTTTTTTTATATTTTAATAACAAAACTATTTGGAGCGAAGATATCATAGTTCCAGGATAAAATGACCAAAAATCCTTATTTTGGCCTTTTTTAAATGGTGTAAAGATAAAAAAAACTGTTACAAGGTTTGAACCGCAAAATAAAATTTTGCCAAAAAATAGTCAAAATCTAAGGCAAAAATTTTTTACTGCATTTTTAAGTGTTTATTTTAACACATAATTATTTTTTGTAGAAAATTTAGTTTTTTTAAATGAAAGTGCAAAACCAACAGATAAAACCATGAATAAAAACATATGCAATTCATCAAAAAACTTTAAATCCTGTATAAAGAGTGGCGTCCATATAAGCCATAGAATAAAATTGCTTTAAAATGGCATATTTTTTTTAAGTTATGTCATAATAATGACCTATTTTCCATTAATTCGCGTGAATTTAAATAGATTTATTTATTTACGTGAATTTAGATAAATTGAATTGTTCCATTATTAAATTAAAACAGAATTTTTATTATAACTGGTGTGAATTAACAGAAAAATATGACTTTATAATAAAAATGCCATTTAAATGGACTGAAATAATGTTGTTATAATGGCATATTCTAATAAAGCTTGTTATTCAGGATTTAAACATCTTTTGGTAAAGTATAATATATTTTTTTATTTTTTATTGTCAAGCTCACAATTAAGCCAATTAGCTTGGGCTAATTGTGAGCTCGAGCTTGAGCTTAGCACTCACAATTAAATATATGTGAGTACCAATTGGTATTGAGCATTTGTAAGCAGCTCAATGCATCCCTACTACATATATTAAATTATGATTTATGTTATAGTTAGTGCACAAATCATGTGAACTAAAACAGCTTTAAATATTTCTTTATAAAACATTTATTTATGTATTTACTTTAACGTTAGTTGTCAATTATTTAATCCTAGTTAATATAACTGTTGCCTGAATCGGCAAAATATGTTTAGTCAAGTTTTTTAAATCAACATTACTTTCGTACTCTACAGTTTTTTTTATTTAAACAATAAGCGAATATGGTGCGATAGTTATTCGTATTGTTTAGGTTTATATCATTTCGACAATTGAAATAATGACTTCTAGGATTTTCAACTTACTTCAGATACACTGATATTAGATAAAATGAGATAAGATTTATTAATTAAAGTACGGTTATTTAAAACAAACGTAAAACCCATACAACATTACAATTCAAATTTGCGCGCATTATGTATTCTTGCATACCATAATGATGTATATCTATTATGTAATTTCAACTAAATATTTATGCTGCAAATAATTTTTACATTGATTAATATAGTATTCATCGGTGCAATTCATTTTAAAATAATTATCAGTTGGTCTTCTAATTGATTTACAGTTGTCAAAACTTGTTTTGTAATAACTAATCATAAATCATAATTTAGGAATCAAATAATAAGTTTTTTGTTTGACATAATTTGTTATGAGAATACTCTAAGAAAACAATAAAACGTTTACGCTGCGATTTTTGTTTTTTTTTTATTGACAAATAAATACGTTTCATGGGTGTTTTAATTAATGTATTGAATATGTATATTAAGAAAAAAAACATGTCCCTGGCTTATGAATTTATTTTTAATCAGTATTAATAAATAGGGAACATTTTAGTTAAAAAATTTAAGGGCCTAGGAAAATATTGGTCTTAATACTTATGATTTTATGTTTTTAAATTTATTACTCTTATTAAAATAGTTCAGACATTTACGCTAATTTTAAGTAACTTTTAAACACCAGTTGAAGCAAAATATTAACAAAAGTTATTTTAAAATTTTTATGAAAGTAACTTTGTATTGACTTAGTTCATTAACATTGAAGCTATTGTTCTATTGCAAAACAATGCATCTTTTAACGTGCTTGTTTTATTTTCAGTGAAAAGTTTCTCTTTTTAACAAAAAAATTTACAAAAATAGAAAGCAAAATATTAAAAGTATGTAGCCGCGTCATGTCTTAAAGGTATCCAGCCCCAAATATCGTGCTCTGGAGCTCTGGCGGAGCGAGTTTTAGGTTCTAGGGTTTCTGGGTCCACCTGTTGAATGGTAAAACAAAACTTATGTTAATTTACTGTAAAAATGAGTTTCGTTTAAATCATTTGTTGTTTTTTAGCAAAACAAGCTAAGTGTACTAAACTTTAAAAGTTTATAAGAACACAAAAATTAAAAAAAATATATCAAATCAAAATCATGTCAAAACAATAAAATTATAAATAACCTTGTTAATTTAAAACATAATTAATCAAACAAGAAGACCTCCAAAAAAATAAAACAAAAAGATGCAAGACTAAAATATAGTGTTAATATAGTCATAAGAAAGGAATTCTCTTAATGAAAATCAAGTCAATTTTAAGTCCTTACCCATCATTTACCATTTTTTAAATTCTTACATAAGTGATAAAATACAAAAAAATAATTTTAGTAAATAGCTATAAAAATGTTTTGTTACTAAAGCTTTTAATTACATTTTTATCCAGCTTAGCTAAGTATTTTGCTGTTTATATTTGTGATTGTTGCTGATATTTGTATTTATTGTACTGTAACTCTGACGGGTTGGATAGGCTTTTCGGTGAAAATGCTTTTACTTATTTTGCTAGAAAGTTTATTTTTAAAAATTACTTGAAAAGATACATATAGATTAATTTACCCCCGTCATCAAAATAGACATCCAGCGTAATCTTGTCGCCCACATAAGCGTTGGATACGGAGTCACCAGTGTAGCCGTGACCTTCCCTGACAATCAGGTTAACTGTTGTCGGCAGCCCGGCAACACTGTTTGAGGCAGTGGCAGAGATTCCGGATAGTACTTCGTTGTTTCCAGGCCATCTACAGAAGTAAATGATTTATTTTGAGGAAATTTTAGAGGATATACTAAGACAGGATGCAATACTAAGATGCAATACTAAGACAGAATGCAATACTAAGACAGGATGCAATACTAAGACAGAATTTTACATATTAATTGCTAATTGTTTCATCCGATAATTGAAAGTTTTTATCATTTGCAACTCAATCTATTTTTGGCGTAGTAAACCGCTTTCGATTCGCACTAGTGACTTCATAAGTTTAAGTTCCTCAGACGTTTTGAATGAGACAGAAGGAATTTAATCATTGTACACCATACCTAACTAAAACAAAACAAAAGTCGCGATCTTTACAATAAAATTACACCTTATTTGAGTGGTTTATACGTTGTGAACATGCTTTATATTTCCAATATAAAGCTAATAATTAATCTATTCTTACTTTACTCGAAGCTCAACGCCATTGATCGATGGTACTACTGTGACTTGATCATCAACAGTGACGTATTCGCATTGGGCTTCAAACTCCAGAAGGCCTGATATCAGAAGATTAGGCAGCTCGCTCACCACTATCAAGATGGAGTATATATTTTCCTAAAAATGCAACACCTAATGGGATTTTATTTTTGTAAAGTTAAAAATCATTTGCAAGTGCATATTAGGCAATTAGACGTTTTGTTTAGTTAAAAAAATACTCGATATACGACTTCTTTAAAAGAAAAAGACGAGATTGTTTTGATGTATTTTATTAAATGTTTTTAGTGAATCTACTAAAATTAAATTTACAAAACATTTCCACAAAGCCAATATTATGTACCTAGAGCACTTTAATAGAGTATAAATGGAATCCAAATTTCTCTAGACCCGATATATATTACTTTTGTAGAAGACTGATTGTATACGATTTTAGTTGCATGTTTCTGTACATCTCTATTTGGAAATTCCTTTTTTTGTATCAGACTGAAAATAAATTCACAGCCTTTTCTAATAAGCAAACGTTTTATTTATTTGACTCAAAACTCAAATTACTTCTAGCTTACGATTTTTTGTATTTCACGTCAGCATTTTCAAGGACTCTCAAAATTTCATATAGTATTCGTGATCACGTCATATATGTTTTGCTCTGTGCGAATGATTGTGGGAGGAGCTAATATAATCACTTTTAACCAGTTAGTGGTTGGGAAAAAATTAATTTTCAATAAATGAAAGATCTCCTTTTTCATGAGCACTAAGTGACTAAAAGTGATTCTGTGACGATTATAACTCTGTAAAGAATATTAAACCTGAATAATTTCCCTTTAAATAAGAGGGTTTTGACTATCGTGTTATTTTTTAGAAGCAATGAGTTTTAGTTAGTGCTAAAAAGGTGCCTGCTTGAAAATATTCAAACACTACTTTTTCTAATTGCTTGGTAACAGGTATTAGTCTATACTGCCGCTAGTAAAAGTTTAAAACTGCAGAAAGTGGGGCTCTTTCACGGCAATTAACCTGGTAAGAACGGCACTTAAAACTACCTTTGGTATTTTGGAGGCAGATAGAAGGCAGAAAAACCTGCCTCAGGGGCAGAAAGGAAACAACGGTGAAAGCAGCTGGGTCGCAGTAAAAAATGTCAGGCAGATAAGAGCCAGGCCGGATGCAGGAAAAACTGCTTCAGTGGCAGGTTGGAAGCCGGTGGTCTTACCTCTTATGTTAAAGCATATAAACATGAGGAGTCAGGCTGGAGGCAGCTAAATTTGCCTCGGAGGCAAATAAAGGCAAGTCAGACTCCGGAAGATTTTAAATAGAGGCAGGTAGAAAACAAGAAGGAAGCAGCTAGGTAGGCAGAACATTTTCGATGGAGGTATTTAAGAGGCAGGTAAAAATCTTCTTTCCCAAATGAGTCCTTCTGTCCTTACCGTGTTAAGGTAATCGCAAATTAAAATGCAAAATTTATCTGTAGTAATAGCTTACTTGGATCGTGGTGACACCGCAGTAGTTAGCATTTGAACTGTCAGTCTCTCGGGAAAATGTGATGCTGGCCTCTTGGGATCCGTCCCCGATGATTTTGCAAGCTTCGTTTTGAAAATAATCCTTGGCAAATATAGCGCCGGTGAATTCGCCGGCGAATTTAAAGTAGACGTTAATCCCTTGATCGCTACACTCAATTAGCTTTGCTAAATGTTAGAACTTTAAAATCAATTAAAATTTCATTTAAGTGTCGTTTTGGCGTTTTTCCAGGCGGTATATTTATATCAAACAGTTTTGTTGACATTTTTGCATTGGTTTGTTTCTTAATAATTAAATAAACATTAAAAGTTATAGGACTCACCAGAGCGTAATTCGCCTATAGTTTTTACTTGTTTTTATAAAAATAATTAAGGCATTTTTTAGAACAAAATTTACTTGTGATTTCAATTCCATTAGTGAACACGCAGGATAAGTATGTTGTGAGAACAAAGTACAATGGGAATTTATTTTTCATTTTCACAAAATATCCGGACACCTAAAATGTTTATAATGTACAGTCAAAAATAATCAGCATTTATTTAATATTTAAATTTAAAATTTTAGTTTTTGAGTACCCTAATGTGGTTTCACTTTTAAGCTGTGCTAATGTTCCTTCAGTAGAAATGCTTGATTTTAAAAAAGTGTTTAAAAAAATTAAAAACAACCTTCATTTTAACCAGCTTGGTATTGTTCTTAATAACTCGTTAACTGTTGGTGTAATACTCATTGTGTTCTAAATACATAAATTAGTATTAATTAAAATCCAAAAACAAATATACTATGAATTAGTGTCCTGCATTTTTAATAAATATTATAAAGTTTATTCATTAAAAACAAAAACTATTAATCCTGATTTTTTATTTTAATTTCTTAGCATTCAATACTACATATGTGCCTTTAGAATAATAAAAAAATACTTACATAAATATAGCGGTTCATATTAGACTAATAAAAAAAACAATAATAGCAATCAAACATTCAATAAAAATTTAAACTTATCGCGTATTATCCTCGATTTTCACTCTATTCTGATATCGTAGTGGTTAGCATCGTGTGTCATGAACGATTTATTAATTTCATTTTGCGTTCCAGTGAGAGCGGTTAAAAGATAAAGAAAGCGGTCTTGTTTTCTGAACTCCCGCGGAAGACCATAAATTTATTCGGATGGGTATGTAAATTAAAGCGGTTGATTGTTGGAAAGTTATGTTTGTAAAACAGTCCTTGACATTGCCGATTTGGAATACCTGTTTCAAAGTCTTGATTACAAGAAGAAACGTGTTCCCAGCGCACTTCAAAACCTGATAGTGTCTAATTTTGGGCGTTTATAAATTGCGCCATTGGAGTTTATCATTTAAGATTGTTGCGGTAAAATTTAAAAAAAATCATACTATTTTCTTCTGGTGAACAGCGAAAGATGAAAAAAATGACTGGTTTTTGAAGTTGCGTGTGCTAAGTTTTGATTGATTTGGTAAAATAACGAGTTCTTTGCAGTGTTTTCTAGTTCGAGTATGCTCTTTATAAATAAAATCAAAATTAAATAAATTTAATAAATCTTTTATTTTTGAATTTTAAACGATATACAATTTTTGACCTCACAAATTAAAAAAAAACAAACAGCAAATAAAAAATTGCATATGAGTTAGCCAGTAAAGGTTTTATTATTATGCAATTGTCTAACCAACTTAATTGAATTATTAGCCCAGTAATTTTGTATTAGTAGCGCCTAGTAATAATAATTCATTTTTTTATTATTTTATTGTCCATTTATTTTGATAAAAGTGTTTTTAAAGGAAAAAGGATTTTTTTAAAAAAATTGTCATAAATTGCATTTGAATTATCTTTGATCTAAAGAATCAAGAAAAAACTTGCACTTAAACTAAAAATGTCATAGTAATCTTAAATACATAGTATAAGCAAACATATATAGATATTTTTGGTAGATATAAATATTTTTGGTATAAGTATAGTTAAAACTAACTCTATATAAAACTTAAAATATAGCAAAACTTTCTATTTCGTTTTGAAAAAATAATAAAAAAATTCAAAACTATCGAATTCTTTTTAACATAAAATACTTACAATTAAAATTTTATGTTAATTGAAAAAAAAAAACTAAAAAAAATTGATGGCGTATTAAAATAGTTTCTGCAAACAAAACACCTGGGCAAGGGTTGATGAGAAAATTTGACCCATTTCAACCAGTTTCTATTCCTATACTTCTGAAACTGCGTCTACGGATTTTAAAGGAAGGAATAATTGCGGGAAGTTTGCCCAGACTTTATGCCTATTGACGGTTAAATTTGGCCGCCTGAGTTTCCATTCATGCGATTGTTTGGTGGCTACGGTGTTTAAGAAAAAAATGAAAATGATCACAATCACTTTCTATTTAAGAGGGAAAGACTGAAAAAAATATCAAAAAACGTGATTTAAACGAAAATGTAAATTCGTGCATTGTTGATTTTAAACTTCTTATTTAGACCTCTTTGTTCAAGTTTATCCCTTTTCTAACAAGTTAATGAAAACAAAAGTTATAACTACAAAACTACCAAAAGACAATAAAGCAAAACAAATAGTTGATTATAAACAATTTGAATATGATGATTTATGAATTTATGCATTTATGGATTTATGATTTTTGAACAATGATTTATATTTGCTTAACGTATTATTAATTTCAAATTGGTTATGCAATCCAAAATGCAAAAATAACAAAGACTAAGGAACAAACACCATATATTCTTTAATTACGTCAAATCTTGTATATATAATGTTATTATTTATTTGTGTATAATTAAAAGTTGTGCATTATTAAACAATAATTATGTCATTATATTACTAATACGGTTTCGATTTATAAAACAACTTATCAGTGTTTGAATAAAGGTTTATTAAAACACTAACGTAATTTTTACAAAAGATATAGATTTTTTGTTGATCTGATAAAATTATTCCAGTAGTTGTTTTCTATTTCAGTTTCAATACAAATTAAAGCGACAATGGAACCGACAGTGTGGATTTTCAAAGCCGAATATAACTCAATCAAACGGGTTTATTGCATCAAAATAAAATGCGCATACAAATAATACTCTTTTATAGGCTGTGCCCATTTACACCAAATTGCCTAAATAATGGCAGTTGTTGTACCATTTTTGCGCATGATAATTAATGGCAGTGCTCAAAATCAGTAGTCAAATCGTTTTGTTTTTGGTAGAGAGTTGCATATTTTTACTTTAAATAAATTATACTTAATTTATTTATTTTTAACGAATTTTCATGCAGTTATAGGCGATACCTGCGAAACGACAGATGATTGCCATTTTGACGGTCACTGTGTGATAGACGAAGTGACCGAGAAATACAAATGCGAGTGCCTACCCGGTTTTGTGGGGGATGGAAAGAACTGCGAGTTGCCAAGTATGTTTTTATATATTTTTGCTTATGAACACTTTATTATTAACTCTTTTTTATCAACCTGTTTGTCAACTTTGTTTATAAACTTATTTATCGTCTCATTCATTTGGTTCCCGTCATGCGCCATCTAGCACCGTAGAAAAATTTCAATTAAAACTTTACTCCATTATTGATGCGCCGGTTATAATGCAGATATAAAAGACGGTTAAAGTTATTTTACAAAATAGTCATTATTTAACAATGATTAGCTTTTGAACTGCACATGCATACGAATTTATATCTTTTAGTATCAAAAACATGCAAGATAACAAGTATAAACTATGATCATTAGCAATAACAAGAAAAACTGCGAAATGTCAAGTATCTTAAAATGTTTTGAAAAGCATCAAACTTCGGTCATATGTCGTTAAAGTTTCGCAAAAGTAATTGTTGAAAAAATAAAAATGATTGCAAAAATAAAAATGATTGTTGAAAGGACAGCGCACAGTAATTTTTGAACTATTTTAGAGTTTTTAAAAGTTTCTTTCTGTCTAAATTATCAACGTTTTCCTAAAATCATTTTCAAAAGGCACAACAAGAACATTCATTCAAAACGTCTAAAATGTTATAGTCAAAATGATGTGAAAATCTTTATTAAACTATATGTTCAAAAATAAGAAGCCCAAATCTAAAAAATAGATCCAAAATGTAGTTGGCAAAAATCCGCTTTTTGTTTTAAATACTTTAGACCTAACTCGAAAAAAGTGGTTTTATAATAAAGTTTTTGTGTGAGTTGTTTTGCATCAAAACTATCAAAACTTTCAGATTTTAGTTCAATTTCAAGCCTTTCCAATTTTCTGCGTGTCCAAAATTACGTTTCAGTGTCTAAAAAAAGAGATAACAAAAGTTAAAGCTCTGAAAACGAAAAAAATATAATATTGAGTAAATATTGCGCATTCTTGTTTTGTGTTTCAGACATGCGTTTTGCCTTTATAATCCGAAAAGGTCAATGTATCACTTTTAAGAAAAAAAAAACTAATTTATCGATAAAATTGTCGTAGCTGCGACTGTCGCCTTTTTTTATACACCAATCATTGCTCAGAATTGTTTTTCGTCCACAAAATCGACTAATGTACGAATTAGCAGTAGAAACCGTGTCTCAGCACTGTTCCAACTTTTCTGAGGGCGGTAAAGTCAGAATTGCATTTATAATCTTACAGCATAACTGGCGCGCGAAGACCAAAATTGAAAAGCGACTAAAATGGTTTACATTGTTAAATCGTTGCGTGAATTTAATATACGGTAGTAGACAACAAATGAATCACGCCTACGTTGGCAGCTACGGGTATTTTACCTATAGCAAAATAATTTAACGATTACAGTGCATTTATTTTATAGTCAGGTGAGAGTGAAGTTTTTCGAATGTTTAAGTGCAGGTTTATGTGTAAAGTTTAATAAACGTTTTTGCAGGGATTAAAAATTTTTTTGCAAAATAAATATGAAAGATGAAAATTTTACATCAGATTCCACTATGTTTATTTTAGGTGACACGTGTTCTCCTGGAAATCCTACCGAAAATTGCTCTCCCTATGCGACTTGCAGCTTTTCTGAAGAACTTCAGTACTACAAGTGCCAGTGCCGTCCTGGTTATGTAGGGAATGGACAAGTCTGCTCACCCGATTCTGAACCCAATCCAGGTAAAGCGTAAAAATAAAACATTTCTGCCTTGTACAGTTACACCTAGCGGGATAAAAAATATATAATAGTCAATTAGTAGCTTATGGCACTTGCAATTTTCCTGAAGAACCTGAGTACTACAAGTGCCAGTTCCGCTTTGGTTATTTATGAATTCAAAAGTTTGCTCACCCAGTTCCGAACCCAATCCAGGTAAAGCGTAAAAATAAGCTTCTGCTTAATTAAATTAAATAAACAAAACTTAAATAAATACAAAAAACCTAATATCTGTCTTGCTCAAAAACAGTTCGCAAAATAACGATTAGGTATAATAGTCAATTATTTTTTATAGTTGCGACTACTTTAAATAGTCAAATAGTGATAATTAATTTATAAATAATAAAACCTGGGGATTAATACTTTTGGTAACTTATTATCGTTATTGTTAAGTTATTTTATTTTGTTGTTATCATAACCCATTTTTTATTGCATGACCAGCGGCAGAACTAAATCTTGTTTCTAGTCAGATTGTTAATATGTTTTTGATACTAAATATAGTATAGATTGGGAATTTAATACGGCAATTTTTATAATGTAGCTTAGAGCAAAATCGAAAAATTTAAAAAGCAAAATTTTGCGAAAGAACTTCTCAAAAGTGCTTAAATTTTATTAAACTTGCACCTAAAGTCTATTGTAGTACAAACGATTCCTAAATAACAACTGTTTTTTTGCAGATTTGTGCCTGTAGCGTTGTATTTATGTATTTGATTACTTCAAAAATTATATGGACAAAATCTAAACCTATACAGTATTCTATAAAAAAAATTTGCGGCACAAAACAAATAAGCTTTTTTAGTCTGTTATGTTCCTACAGCGTTTCGTCTAGTGCCAAAATTTTTGTCAGCCGAGCCGACCTACCGTACCAGGTTTTTTTGCAGTGGTCTAGGAAAGTACTCAGTTCTACAATACTCTGTACAAAGTTTCCAGCGAATGAAAAGATTGATAATGTAAATGGCAACATAATTATGAGAGATGAGGACTTCTACTTTCAGGTCTGTTTGAAAATGATGTTAAGTATTTTATTTTTAAAATACACTCTTTGAATTGTAATTCCAGGAATGGCCGACTGCAATGCCAATCCCAGTCTTTGCGTGCCGAACTCACTTTGTCAACAGGACTTTAGCAATAATCGATTCGAGTGCCTGTGTCGACCCGGATACCAAGGGGACGGATACCGCCAGTGTACAATGATCGGTAAAATAACATATAACAGTCTAATCCCGTTTAGAGTATTTTTTGTCAACAGATAAAATGAGTCACAGTTACTATAGGTCTAATAAGAAAAAGAGATACCCCCCTTACGATATTTATTTTATGTATCACTAGTAAGTCTGTTTATATTAATAATTTTTTCATTGATATTCAATCCAAACGGTAGTCCATCACATTTATACCAAATAATAATAGTGTGGTGCTGGCGGTTTGAATTGTTTCCAAATTATTTTGAACCAAACGAAAATATTTCCACAGTTTTAAAGATAGCATTTACAGCTAAGCTTATCTTTTTTTAGTGAAAATATGAAGTCTGTTAAATAGTATAGGCTCACGCCACGCCTATAAAATCAAAGCTTAACTTTTTTGTTCTGTTTAGACTTTCCCACCAGACCGCACATCAAACAAAAAAAATAATAATAATATTTTATGACGATCCTGACTCATTGTGACACAAATCACGCTTTGGCTACGATATAAAGAGTCACAATCAGTATAAAATTAACGTGAATTTGACTCATAAGCCCGGTTTTCACCGGAGTGGCAGCTGATAGCTGATAGTGAACGCGCGCGTTTACATCATTACACTCTCATTGTTGCTGCGGTATAAACTGTGTGCGCTGTGCGTTACCTGTCAGCTGCCACTCCGGTGTGAACCGGCCTATAGTGTCCATAGTATTTCACAATAGTCAAAACCCTCTCATTTAAAACGGAAATTGTTCAGTGTAATATTCTTTACAAAGTTATAACGTTATAAAATCATTTTTAGCCAATTAGTGTTTATGAAAAAAGGCGATTTTTCCCAAGCACTGATTGGCTAAAAGTGATTCTATTAGCTCCTCCCACAACTATTCCCACAGAGCAAAACATATATGACATTATCACGAATACTCTATGACATTTTGAGGGCGCTTAAAATACTGACGTGTTCTTAAAGAAAATACAAAATGAGTCACAGTTACAAATATTTTATAACGATTTCGACTCATTCTGTTGTGAAAACGACAAACATTTCATGGCACATGTAAAATATTAAATATTCTGCATAAATCGTATAAAAAACTAAATTGGCCACCTTTTCCACAGGATTATTAGTATTCATGGGGTATTATTTATCCAGATTACCCGCAATTAGACTATTCGGCAAACTAATTGCGCAGTAAGTATATGCAAAGGTGGATAATAGGATGATTCGGGACAAAGGTGTGACACTCGTGTTTAACAAACGCGGCCATGCGAAAGACAACCAGTGGACGGACGGGTGTCATCGTGACGGACGGGTGTCATCGTGACGGACGGGTGTCATCGTGATGGACGGGTGTCATCGTGACGGACGAGTGTCATCGTGACGGACGGGTGTTATCGTGACGGACGGGTGTCATCGTGACGGACGGGTGTCATCGTGACGGACGGGTGTCATCGTGACGGACGGGTGTCACGATAAATAGTTTGAAAACCGTGTTTCCAAAGATATTTATTTAATCTTCTTGGCTGGATTCCAAACACTTAGCTCAGCATTCTCAAGAAAATAATATAGATGTAATGCATAAATAAAAATAATATGCTTTACTGTGAGAGCATAAGTCACTTAGTTTTAAAGAAATGTAGTTTGACATAATCATTTGCTTTTTTTGAAACATCTTTTAAGGTTTTAATGGGTTTTTTCTACACCTATTCAGGTGTTATTTTGAGTACCGAGGGAAGGGGGATAAATGTTTTACTGGATGTATTTAATGAGCCTTCTTCCTTTTCTTCAAAAAAAATAATAATAAAGTGGCAAATAAAAAAATCTCCAAAATCAAAACAAAATGAAAAAGAATTATGGAATAAATCGTTAAAAACCTTGAATATATTTTATACTTTACAAATTAAAGGATTGTAAAGAAAACAACAAATGCATATTTAGTAATTTTTTAAAGTAAAAAATACAATAAAACTGAACACAAACTAATATATTTTTTATAAAAAATACCGCAGTTTTGTCGGCATTTTAATGCAAAATAAAGTTCAGTTTACATTATTTTTAAAAATTCCCCAAAACACCAGAGAAAAGTAAAAATATTGCCTGAAAACATCGGTGGTTGCAAACAGCCGTTTATATTACGCTTTTAGGCGAACTCACTCATAATTACAGTTACGCATTTGAGGGTCCTAAGTTCGAACCCCTCAGTAGTCGTGTTTTTTCTCGCCTAGGCATATCCCTAACATAAACGTTAATGTTTAATTTCATTTCTTTATCTTTTTACATAAAAAAACCCAAATGAAAATAACGAATACTTATTTTAAAGAAACTACAATTGTGCACATTTGCATGTCATATCCTTTTGCTTCTTTCACGTATCATTTTTAAACTAAACTGAAAATTTTTTGTTCCTGGTTATTTTTTAAACAAATAGTCCTTTTAAGTAATTGTGGGCATATTTTTCATATTTTTCAATTTATTTTATGACAAAATTAATACAAATGGAACTTCTTAATTTGTTTTCGCGGTTTTTTTATATTAAAGGAGGTTAAATTTGCCCTTATTTAAATTATTTAAATTTGTATGAATGTGATTTTATACTAGCATAATAATTTGTGTTATTTATTCTGGTTTTCACGCAGCATCTGTTTTTTGTCGCTTATTCGAGTTTTATTAAAAGGTACGGTATTAAATTGTACAAGTTTTTGAAGGTCGGCCAGTAAGACAAAATATGTTTAGAAACATGGTTTTCAAAGCATTTATCGTGACACCCGTCCGTCACGATGACACCTGTCCGTCACGATGACATCCGTCCGTCACGATGACACCCGTCCGTCATGATGACACCCGTCCGTCACGATGACACCCGTCCGTCACAATGACACCCGTCCGTCACGATGACACCCCTCCGTCACGATGACACCCCTCCGTCACGATGACACCCGTCCGTCACGATGACACCCGTCCGTCACGATGACACCCGTCCGTCACGATGACACCCGTCCGTAACGATGACACCCGTCCGTCACGATGACACCCCTCCGTCACGATGAAACCCCTCCGTCACGATGACACCCGTCCGTCATGATGACACCCGTCTGTCACGATGACACCTGTTCGTCACGATGACACCCGTCCGTCACCATGACACCCGTCCGTCCGCTGGTTGTTTTTCGCATGGCCGCGTTTGTTAAACAAGAGTGACACACCTTTGTCCCGGATTATCGTATTATCCACCTTTGGTATATGTTAAATTTCTAACATTAAAAAAAATATAAAATAAATACAACATAAATATAAACAAAATCAAAAAAAAAGTTTTCAATCATTTTTTTTTCAAATTTTTAGAGAATTTTTTTCTTTTTTTTTACTAAAAAATTAATTTCTGAACTCCTATTAAGGTGGAACGATACAGTTGCAAAATTTTTGCCGATTTTCTCCAAAACACGTTGTCGGGGGTTTTCGGGGGTCCTGATTACGAATCCGACCTCCGTTTTTTGATTCAACCCCCGGGGGGGTGCTGGGGGATGCGACCCCCCATGGGGGGCATTCTGACTATATACCAGTTTTACCTCAAAACCACCTCAAAACACGTACTCGGGGTTGAATACAGTATTGAATAATGAACACTGTTTTTAATTAAAAAGTTAAAAAATGAAAAAAAAAACATTTTTTGAGGTTAAAAATATTTCCCAAGGGGACTCGAACCTAGAGCTCCAGGATTTCGAGTTCGACGCTCTAACCACTCGGCTACTGCTCCGTCTGAGATATTTGCTTAAAAGGGCCTTTTAAACAAACGTTTTTAAATGTAGTTTCCCGACGTCAAATCAAAAAATATAAATGAAAGTTTAGTCATTTGATAGAAATTAGTTTGTTCCCAACTTTTAACACAGCAGTTGGACCATAATTTTGAGCCAGTTTTAAAGTTTTTAACGAAATCTCTACTATCACTTCTTTTTATTTTTTATTTTAACAATTTTAGCAATAAAACGAAATTAAAAAACTTCAATAGTAGGGATTTCGCTGAAAATTTTTGTGGGCATGTACATTTAGTGTATCTAACTTGTGTTATATTTTTATTACGTAATAATAACTCTGGTTCTGTTAAATTGGGAAAAACTGTTTTAAAATGCCTTTTTTCAACGAAACATATCTCGGCGTGAAATAGTCCACCAAAAATGTTAAGGATACCGAACTAAGCGGAAAAAAATACCCTTTCACCCAACATATAGTTTGCATCTGTCCGTCACGTACGGCACCAGTTATACACAAAAAACGACAGGGTATCCTAACTGTATCGTTCCACCTTAAGCTTGTTATTTTTCTTTTTTTTTGCATTAAAAAACAATAGCTATTTATTTTTAATTTTACTAAAAGCTTTGTATTTTTCAGAACAAGACTGCAACACTCTTCAGAATTGTCACAGCGATGCTCAGTGCATTTGGGACGCTAGGATGAACAAATATGGATGTAAATGTCTGGCTGGGTTTAGAGGCGATGGCTATGCATGCACTCCAGAAGGTAGTTTTTTTTATATTTTTTAGTTTCAAATTAAATTAAATCTAGGCAAAACTCCGGAGCATGATATCGAGGGATGTATTCTCACGCAAAATTTTTGGTACATAGAAGATAAAGTAAGCAATAATTTTAAAAAAATGTCTTAAAAGAAAGAATGCAGATGCAAAACTAATTAAAATCGTGTGACCATAAAGTTTTTTGAACTAAGTATACTTCGCCAACAGTAGAAGTGGTTTACACGTTATTATATTAGGTTATCATTAAAATATAGGTCTATAAAAGTCTATAAATATGTAAAATTCGTGTACAAACCGTTGTATTTCGTTCATTTAGGAAAATTTTTTCTATAGTTTACATCGTTCTTAAGAAACTTTAATTTAACATTATTTTATTTTGATTTATTTTTTTTGTTTTTCTCCTGTACACAAAGATATCAAAAGTCAAGAATCTTCGCTTTTTAGATTTTTTTAGTGTAATTTTATTTATACGTTTGGATATATCAGACCTGTGCAGGGTCTGGAAATGCCTCCCCCTGTTTTATTGGAGGATTTCCCCTTCCCGTTTTATTGCCCCCCGCCCAAAAATAAAAAAAGTACCCAAAAATTATGACGCTGTTTTTGACCTATTATGACGCCATCATCACCAATTTTTTGCAGTTTTTAACCACTTCAATTTTTTTAGGCCATTATAGACCTATTTTTACTTAATTTTCGCCTTTTTTGTCCATTTTTTTCTTTATTTTTTTTTCTTTTTTTCCTTTTTTTCTCTTTTCCCCTGCTTGCCCCTTCGTTTTATTGCCCCCCACCGTTTCAAAAAAGTTGCCCCCTGTGCCCCCCAATTAGCAATTGCCCCCCCAATAAAACCCGGGGGGGGGGCAGTGCACAGGTCTGACATATTTTGAAATACATATGCCACATTCTGCTTATAACCTTTCCATTTGTGCAAAATGATTGTTGGAAAACACACAAATGCAAAATCGCAAAATAATCGCTGCTTTTCATTAGACTAGGTCTAGGTCCTGGTGAGAATAATTAATTATGACAGTGTTACTTGTAGTTCTGCTGCTAAATCACATGTAGCGCTAAAAACACAAGTGACAAGATTATGTTAATTGTACATGACCGAAATATGAATTAGTTTTCTTTACGGGTAATACTGCTTCTTCGTAAAGTCGCTTTTTCTATTTTTTATTCAATAAAAAAAGTAAAGATTAATTTAAATACATATTAAATAATGTCGAACTTTAATATCTAATTCACGTCAATTTTAAACCACCCTTTTTATCTAGTTTTAACCGGAATTTGAGCTACCTTGTAAAAATCAACGTGATCGTTTAGTTTCTTGCTTGAACGATCCCAATCTGTGCGACGCCAACGCCGAATGCCTTCCTGCGCAAAGGAGCTACATTTGTGTCTGTCGATCTGGTTACCATGGTAACGGCCGAGAATGTAAAGGTAAAAATAAAAAAAATCAATAAAACAAACAAGTTAGACTATAGCTTAGCTGGAATATAGGATAACAGACATGGCTGGTGTATTTGTTTGGGGAAAAATTATATGAGATGTAGTAATGGAATGAAAGCAGTTTCATTCCATTTTTTTACCATCAGTGATATTAAGATTGGTTGATATAATTGGGACTAATCTTTTTAATGCCCACCTTTAGTTTCTTGTGTCAACTTATTTTTACTTTCTTAACAAATAAACAAGCCATGTTTGCTTTGCTTTTAGCTGTGTTTGGACTTCCTACATAGCTCTGACAATGTTTAGGCTAACTTTTAATTTTTATTATAAAATATAGGTCAATTAAATTGTTCTCTTATGATTTACAGTATTTATTGGAGAAGCAAAAAACTTATTTTAATGTAAAAGACGGATTATAAATTAATTAAGGTGCTATTAAGTTTCATAATAGGTACCATACTTTTTTAAGTTTTGATAAACATTTTAAAACTTTTAAATATAAGTAATCTTTTTTTAAATCTCTCAGTTTTTGGAAGTTTATCTTCTCTCAATTTTTCTAAATAGTTAACAATTTCAATACTAAACAGACTATATTATAGTAAGTAGATCATATGTTTAGTATAATCTTTGCTGCAAAATATAAATCTAAATTTGAAGTCCAATGTAAATTCCATTGATGTTTCCTATAGTTTCGGAAAAAAAGTCTGCTGTCTTGGAAAAAGTCACCGAACGAAAATAATCATCACCAATAAAATAAATTTTGCCTTATACTGCATTTGACTGTCTTTAAATTTGGTTCGAAACTTAAAAAATTAATTTATTTCGCACAAAGCAGGATACGTAAGGCCAATGTTACTCAACACTAATTGCGCAACCAAATACTACATATAAAAATATTAACAAAGAATATTATCACAATGCAGTGTGTCTCAGCTGGGACTCGATCCAGTGACCTTTAGTATGCAAGACGTAAGATCTGCCACTGCACCGCAGCCTCGACAAAGGGATTCAAAGGGAATGACCCTCACTGTGCAATATAAACAAAAAACCGAACAACTTCAACACAACACAAAACCTAAAAATATGTCTAATAAATCTAGCATATATACAATTTTTTAGAAGGCACAGACATAAGAGGAAACACGCTTATTTTTGCCCAGGGAATGGCTCTCCTGAAAAAAGGGTTTAATGACATTCCCGGCAAGCAGATCATTTATATTCCACATCAGATCGTTGTTGGCATTGACTTCGACTGTCAAACCGATAAAATCTACTGGTCAGATGTTACTGGTAAATTTATATAACTATTTTATTATTTTTTTATTTTTCTTATTTAAAAATTTCATTAATAGTGTATATTTGATTTGTGAACTTTTAAAAATTTTTTGAGTTGCTCTTAAATTTATGAGTAAGAAAAGTAATATTCACAATAATTCTAAAATATTTATCATACCATAATCAGTGTCTATTTATTTTATTTTTTATACAGATATACTTTTTTACATACAAAATGAAAAATACAAATCAAAATTTAAATTTGTTAATATCATTGATGTTTGTATCCGTTTTTGTTAATTTTTTTAAAATTAAATAATACGTAAATGTCGTCAAATCGTTATAAAATTATCGTAGCTGTAACTCGTTTTATTATTTAACCCTTTGGGATTCATTCCGCTGCATATCCGCAAAGGGGATCTTGCGCCAGTGCCGCACTCTGCAAGCGGAACGGGGCGACGTTTAACACACTGCAGCACTGACGTGGAATACCTTCTGCAGATTTGCAGCGCTTTTGGGACAAGAACATCCCAAAGGGTTAACAAACACATGCTATAAGCCTTATGAGTCAATGTCACGTTGATTTAAAACTAATTACGAGTCTTTATGGGCAAAAACTAAATTCCACCGACTCCGACTCCGACTCCGTCCAAAATTTACTGTAATCTACAGTAATTTTTAATATTATGCAAATTTTATTCTAAGCCCAAGCTTAACCTGCACATCAATATATAATTTGCAGAATTTTGGGGCAGAGTCGGAGTCGGAGTCGGTGGAATTTAGTGTTTGCCTCTTTATGTCTATGTAACGACGATATAACAAGTAAATTTAGGTCACGTAATCAAATCTGCGGAAGCAGATGGCAGTAACATTACAGTTGTTTTGGATAAGGATTCACTAATATCACCGGAAGGGATAGCTATAGATTGGTCTAGCCGCAATTTGTACTACGCCGACGCTAACAGGAAAAGCGCTGTTATTGGGGTTGTTAATTTGGACACGGGTGCACAGGTACGCCAATTACTACCAGGTTTAGTGAAAATGATTTTCAGAACGCATGGGACCCTTGTGTTCTGATACACAAAGGTGTTTTAAACCCGTTTCCATGGTTGCCTTTTTCCTGGGTACCACAGTGAACCATCCACCACGTTTCTTTTTTTCTATTACCTTTTACTGTATGTAACAAGTTGTTATGACGTTCAAAACGTTCCTGATATATTCTTATCAACTTTACCAATAATTTAGTTAGTTGTTACACCGTGCCAGCTTTTGTTTGGCACGATACAGCAACTAACTACGGAGGTTGCGGCTCCTAAGCTCCTTCTAACTCCGGTTCTGGGGTTGCACCGGAGCTCCGAAAAGCGGAGTTCCGGTGCTCTGCCTTATATTTGTACTATTTTTATGAATAATAAAAGCGCAATGCAATAAATTATTGTTTCAAAACTTTAAACAGCCCTAAAATGGCATGTAGAATAATGTAGAACAAATTTCAAGTTTAAACAAACTTTAAGTGGTTTTAATACTACTCATTTAAAAAACGGAACTCAGGAGCTCCGGAACTAGTCCGCATTAAATGGCTAAATTTCAGAATCATAATATTAAAGGGTGGGAATATTAAGAAAAATAAGTTATTACAATAAAAAAACCTTTTAAGCATTTTAACTGCTTTTTAGGCTGATCTTTACTCAGATGAGCTTGTAAACCCTAGAGGATTGGCAATTGATGTTCAAGGAAGGTAATTTTTCTACAAAATTTTACAGAAAATATATAACTTAAATGAGTGTCAGTTTGCATTTTTATACAAACCAACGTTAAGTCAATCAGAAACCTGTTCCTCAACGAAAAAGAATTCGCTCGACAAGCAGAAGGTCATAAGGGCTACAGAAATACAGATCTTTAATGTCAACTGGATTATTTTCTTTTATTTTGTTTTGAAAAACTAATTTATTAATTATAATTACAGCAAAAACCCTTCATTAAAGATTTTACTAAAAATGTAATAATATTGTTTAGAAAGCTGTATTTTACGGATTGGAATAGAAAAAATCCGTACATCGGACGCATTTCCCTGGATGGGACTGAGTTTGAAAAATTCGTGGAAGGTATTTTAAAAATTATAAAACAATAAACTTGAAAAAAGTTCCCCGATTGATAAATACATAAAATGCTACAAATCGGCCAAAATTACGTAAGGAATAATTTTATACGATTTGATTGAAAAGTGCGTTCGCAACTGTTGAAGAACCTCAGCTTTTTGTTAGAAAATCGCGCAAAAACTGCTGAACGTGCTATTACTGATATAAACATTATACGACCATGCATATTTCGGCATATTCGACCAATCAGCTGCGTGCCAACCATGCTTATGCAAATTATTTCTTTTGTGACTTCGGTCGATTGACAATACCAGTCGGGTTTAACACGGAAAAACATATCAAACCAAACTGTTTTAACAGAAATTTTCTATTTGTATTCTTTTTGAAACAAAAATCTACTATCTGCTGCAAATAAAATGACAAATGAAAAGGTTACAATTAGTTAAAATTTGCACAATTTCCTACTGATTTATAGTTTAAAAAATTTTAAGATTTGAAATTTTAGTTTCGCTCGACTTTCGTGTTAGATGGTAGATGTGCTATTAATGGCAACATATAAAAATCATTCGCTGGCATAGTGCCAAATTTAAATCTTCAAAGCACCAAAGTACTTGTTGTTGAGTTTGCCAGTTTCCAAGGTTTCTATCAACCTTGGATGGGTCCGTCCGGCACGCCTCTCGCCTTGCTCACCCCCTCTTCCCACTCCCGGAGGAGCTCAGCAACCGCTACGGGGTTTGCCCAAAGGTCCTCTGGTCCCAGTGTCGTATTGATGTGTGTGCATGTAAAAAGGTGTTGTGTTGTGTGTGTTTGTGTTTTGCATAGCGGGCAGTTTGGTGATGTGTGTTGTGTTGGATTGATTTTGTGTAGGTAGGAGTAGAGGAAAGGAGATTTCCCTGCCCTGAGTTGGGCGAGGGTTCTCCTGACCCCGCGAGGAAGATTTTCTTCCTCGTTGCTTATTGCTGGTGCTTTTGTTTGAAGTGTTGGGTTTATTGGAGTGTTATTTATGTGGTTTGTGACTGTGTTTGTGTGGATTTGTTGTTTTAGTGCTTTGTAAGTTTTGTTGTGTATGTCTGTAGGTATGTTTGTTGTGTAGTTGTTGTTGTGAAATATTGTTTGCTTTTTGAGCCTGCTGGGTGCAGGTTGTTGTGTTAAATAATTAAGTGGGTTGTTTGTGTACATGGCCGCCAATTTTGCTTGTTTTGCGTGGAGTTGGATGTGTGTTGCTATTGGGAGGACTTTAGCCTCTGTGTGTATGATGTGTGTGTTTGTGTCTGTGGTGTGCCCTGTTGCGACCCTGAGAGCTGTGTTTTGTATTGTTTGTAGTTTGCTGATTTGTGTGTGTGATGTAGTGGGGCCCCAGACTGTGCTGGCATACTGGGTTATTGGTCGTGTGATTTCCTTGTATGTGTGTATGTGTGTTTCTTTTGGTTTACCCCACGTTGTTGCTGTGAGTGTGTTTTTGATTTTGTGTTTTTTGCGTGCTTTGCTGTGTGTGTTTGCGATATTGTGTTGAATGTAAGCTTGGGGTCGAATGTGAGCCCCAAGATTTTTGGGTTTTTGGTTGTAATGAGTGTTGTGTTGTTTATTTGTAGTGATAATTGTGTGTTGTACTCTGCAGGGTCTGGTGTGAATAGTGTGGATGTTGTTTTGCTTGGCTTATTTAATGTTAGTTGGTTGTTGTCTGTCCATGCTTGTATTGCGTGTAGGTATGGTTGTATTTGTTGTTGAGCTATGTGGTGGTTTGGGTGTGATGCATATATTGTGATGTCGTCTGCATATGTTCTGATGTGTACGTTTGGTGGTGGTGTTGGTATGTCTGCGGTGTAGATGTTGAATAATGTGGGTGATAGACAGGATCCTAGTTGGACTCCTGTTTTGATGAGTTTTTGTTTTGATTTGTAGTTGTTGTATGTGGTGTATGCTTTGCGGCCTTTGATGTAGTTGTTTATGAATTTTGTGATTGTTGTTGGTACTTGTGTTTGTGCCAGTTTGTGTATGAGTGTGTGGTGATTGACAGTGTCGAAAGCTTTGGACATGTCCAGCTCTTGAGCAACTGTTAGTATAGTGGTTTTGGTTTGTTAAAACCTGCTGCTATGTGACTGTAAAGTGTTTGTAATGCTGTGTAAGTGGAGTATTGTTTTTTTTGAAGCCGTGTTGGTGTGTTATGTTTGGAATGTTGCTTGTGATGTATGGATGTATGATTTTTTCGCAAGTTTTTGCAAGCCTACGGATATGAGTGAGATGGGCCTCGATGATTTGTGGTTGTTGTTGATGTTTTTGTTTGGTTTTGGTTTTGAT
>JASAMX010014406.1:0-22295 GCA_030248175.1 Microlaimidae sp. YZB2_3 | reverse complement strand
ATTGCTGTATAATGTTTCTCAGAGCTTCGCACTAATTTTGTACTGATCTAACTCGTTAAATAATTAGTTAGAGCGTAATACCATGGATTTATTTTGTCAAAATTTTTTGTAAACTAATTTTTTTCAATACGTACTAAATTTGCAAAATTTCTACGTCTAACCACCGCCAACCCTCCCTCTTGAATTTTAAATATGCCTCTGACTTGTCGAGAAAACTTTACGTACTATTTTTTTCCTTAATTTTGCAACTCCTACGACCCCATTCCTGACCCACACATCATACACTTAGTGGCGTAGCCAGGATTTCATTTGGGAGGGGGTCTGGGGAGAGAAAAAGTGTCACGGAAGCGGCGCGAAGCGCCGCTGTTTGCGCCGCTCAGCGGCGCTTTTCGACGTAAAGCGTTGCCGGGGGGTCTGGGCCTGGGGGTGTCCCCCCAGCCGCCGAAGGCAAAATTTTTTTGAAATATGTACTAAAAACGGCTTCAAAGTCGTCCCCTGGTGATAACGCGAACACAAATTTTACTTTATTTTTTTTGCCTAATTTATATACAATTTTGTTCGATCTTCAAAATTAATATGCCGATGAGATAAAATTGTATATAACAAAACTATATATTTATTGTCTGATGGCTTTAAATTTTGCGTATGGATGTTGAAGTTATAGTACCCTAATAAAAATATTACTGATAATATTAGGTTTACTATATATAAATTTGACCTTTCCGCGTAGCAGGAAAAATGTTTATATAGAGTTAATTTACAGTTTTAGGGCTGGTTCATACTTATGACAAAACGTCCTTTGGATAAGCCAAAACGTCCTTTGGACTTTTTCCTTTGGACGAAGTATGAACGCTACTTGGAATTTGTCCTTTGGACTTTGTCCAAAGGACAAAATCCAACGGGAAAAGTCCAAAGGACAAAAGTATGAATACGTTGTTCTTTGGACTTTTGCCTTTGGACTTTTCCCTTTGGACTTTTCCCTTTGGATTTTGCCTTTGGACAAAAAGTCTTTTGGACTTTGTCCAAAGGACGTTTTGTCATAAGTATGAACCAGCCCTTAGAATGCACTAAGATTTGTATTAAATTTTTATAACACATTATTCGAAAAAAAAGAAGGAAATATGTACAAAATGCCACGCTTCACCAAGAACGGAGGGGGGTAGAGAGAGGCGGACTACTCACAAGTATGAAAACCGTTGTTAAGGGGTTTAAAACAGCCATTATCAAACCTATATTATCAATTAATACTAGAATTTTTAACATGTGTATATAGCAGACCTGTGCACGGTCTGGAAATGCCCCCCGTTTTATTGGAGGATTGGCCCCCGCCCCTTGTTTTATTCCCCTCCCCCCGCAAAAAATGAAAAAATATCCTAAAATTATGACATCATTTTTGACCTATTATGACGCCATCGTCGCAACTTTTTTGCAGTTTTTAGCCTATTTCAATGCATTTTAAGCCATTTTAGACCTATTTTTACTTTATTTTCGCTTTTTTTGTCCCTATTTTCCCTTTTGCCTTCTTTTTTTCTCATTTTTCCTTTTTTTTTCTTTCCCCCTGTTTGCCCCCCGTTTTATTGCACCCCCACACGTTTCAAAAAAGTTGCCCCCCCCCGTGCCTCCCCATTTTGGAATTTCCCCCCCTCCGTTTTAACTCCGGGGGGGCAGTGCAGAGGTCTGGTATATAGTATTGTAGTTCAATATCTAAGGCAAATGCATATGCTTTAGCTACGTATTAAATGGGCACAATCCATCGAAATTAAAAATATTATATAAATTATCAATGTACATTTCCCGCAAAGCGGGAAAAATTTTAGTTTTTTGGTTATTTTTATGCTTTTGGAACGCATCAGGAATGTTTCTGAATTTATATTTAAAGAAAAAAATTTTTCTCCCAAAACTCAAAAAACATAGGGGTCACCCTTACGAAAAAATACGGCTTCGCCGGATTTCGGGGGGGGGCGGTCCCGCCCCCGACCCCGCCCCCCTGGTTACGCCACTGCTCTTAGTACTGTGCTTTAAAATGAATCACGTTGTGTACTATATAATCAGATTTTATTAGGAACGGTGCGGAATACTGGAGTAACAGACTTTCAGACCTGTGCACTGCCCCCCAGGGTTAAAACGGGGGGGGCAATTCCAAAATGGGGGGAGGGCACGGGGGGGGGGGGGGGGCAACTTTTTAGAAACGGGGGGCAATAAAACGGGGGGGAGCAAGAAAAAAAGAAGGGAAAAGGGAAAAAAGGGACAAAAAAAAGCGAAAATAAGGTAAAAATAGGTCTAAAATGGCTTAAAATACATTGAAATAAAATTCGCTAAAAACTGCAAAAAATTCGCGATGATGGCGTCATCATAGGTCAAAAACGGCGTCATAATTTTAGGGTACTTTTTCATTTTTTGGCGGGCGGGTGGCATTTCCAGACCGTGCACAGGTCTGGACTTTTTTAAAAAAAAAATTTCAGCTTTCTGTTCACATCTTGCTGTTGCTAACAAGTTTGTATTGCTTTAGCGTGTCAAATTACGAAATAAAACGCAAGCAAAACCATCAAAATACTCAGTGGTTGGATAGGTTGTATACAGACTTGTGCGCTGCCCCCTCCCTCGGGGTTTTATTGGGAGAGAGGCAATTCACGGGGGGGCACGGGGGCAACTTTTTTGAAACGAAACGCAGGAGAGTAAAACAGAAAAAATAAAACAGAAAAAAAAAGAAAGGAAAAGGGAAAAAAAGGGTAAAAAAAACAAAAATAAGGTAAAAATAGATCTAAAATGGCTTAAAATGCATTGAAATAAGCTAAAAACTGCAAAAAATTCGCGATGATGGCGTCATCATAGGTCAATAATGTCGTCATAATTTTAGGGTATTTTTTCATTTTTTGGCGGGAGGGAGGAACAGGAAATCCTCCAATAAAGCGGGGTGGGGGAATTTCCAGACCGTGCACAGGTCTGTGTATTAATAAAAAGAAAGTGGAAAATATACGATATACTTTTGTTTCTGTAGTGATTTTTTTAAAGGCGTCGTTTCTCTTATTGAGAAGAATGGAAAATATTTTAAATCCGATAATAAGTTGTGATTTGGGTTCCGTCTACTATGTCACTGCCCAGTTGGGCGAAAGCTTAAGCATCTGCGAGAAGGTCCAAATGAGCGGTTCCACTGTCGCTTTGCTAGGATTAGCCGGTGGGGGTTTGGCATATTGCCAGCTGGCTAACTTCAACAATAATCGTTCGACAGCGACGGAAAAAGTGATTACGAAAAGAAAATCTCATTCTTGTCCGCTTTTAATGGTTTTAGGTATGTTAGCAATATCAATTAATCCACCCAGTATATTTATATAGATATACAATAAAAGAACAAAAAATATAATATTATATTATTCGTGAATGTAAGTTAAAAAATTGCGGATGTGTATTTTACGGGTTTGCGTGCGGATGTTTGCGGATTTTCGGAACGTCTCAAATTATATAAGTGTATACAAAAAACATAGGGGGGTATTGGTCCGGACGGACCGGGGTTTTGTTGGGCGGAGCGGACGGGCCGGTAGGACGGCTGATTGTCGTACGTTGCCGTGTGTGTATTAGGTTCCTATTTTGATTTTATTTGTTACATATAATTTTTTGTGGTTTGTGTCTTTTTGAAGAGGCTTCAAGTATATAGGATAATTTTAAACTAAATTAGCTAAAGGAAAATTTTTGAAAACCAAGGAATAAGACTGGGAAACAATACAGCAAGCCAGAAAAAAAAAATAGCAAATTACAATAAATGTTAATGATGCTAATTGTAGCATATTCAGTTTTGAGCATATCCAGTCTTGTAGGAATTTTGTATTATTCAATTTCTTTATCTCAGATATAGTTTTTTGTTTTCCACCTGCGTTTTTGCTCCTCTGCTCGTTCTGAGGTTGCTCGTGCACCTCTAGAAGATATCTCACTCGCCCCAGAGGCGCAACGTGCCGCAGGGGAGTATGTTGCCGTCTCATTCAGTGTTGCGATCTTTTTCTGTGATGGTTGTGTTCGTCTGAGTGTGCTTTCGGATGTTTTCAGTTCTTTTTTTTGCTTTTTCCTCCGCATGTTCCTCCATGTCCTCCCTTTCCTTCCTGTTCCCCTCCCCTGTTTTCCCCTCCCTTCTTTCCCCTCCCTTCTTTCTCTCCCTTGTTTGCCATCGGTTGTGAGGCCTGGGGAGGGAGGCATGATGGTGTCGCCCTATAGGACTGTGGCTATTTGCCTCTGTTGCATTCCCTGGTCTGGGGCCTGTGGCCTGTGAAAAATCACCTGTCTATCGTCCTCTGGCTCTTCCTCTGGAATGTTTCCGAACGTTCCCTTCCCATCCCCCCTCTTGCCAGATATGCATTTGCGAGTAACGAGTAAGAGACATTGTAGTTAGTTACAGTGTAGTAAAGACCAAGACATCAGGAAACCAAACTGCCAACCAAAAGGAAGAAGGAAGGAAGGAAGGATCCAGAGAGTCGAAAGAAAGCATGTGTGATGTGGGGATTTAGAGAGACGAAAAGCTGTGTAGGTAGGGAAAAGAGAGGATAAGGGAGGAGTCCTAAGCAAGAAAAAGGAAGAATAGAGCATAAACGAACCCACCAATACAAAACAACGACGCAGCAGATAAGCAGTAATAAAATAGAATTAAAGATTAGAAAATAAGTTTTTTTTACATATAATTTGTAAATCGTTTAAGAATAAGGAAAAGACAGGGAACGGACCAGCCGTACGGCAAAGTACAAAGGGGGGCCAAGCACCGCAAAGAGAATGGGCGGATATCCTGCTTCGACCGGACCGGATATCCGGTCGGGCCCTAATTAGCATGTCGTTAGATAATGTATTTTGTTACTATAGATTTGAAAGCCTATATATGTGATAAGTGATTCACATCTTTATTGAATAAAAAAGACAGCAGCAAGTTAAGTTTATGCATGAGCATGGTGTGTTTTATTGAATCAAATATGTTTCAGGTATATAAAGTGGTGTTTTGTCCTATTCTGGGATTACCTATTATGGCTCCAAGAAACCTCTTGCACCTTGTGCACATAGCACATAGGTGTGTTTTTTTTGGGGGGGACAGAAGGGTCCACGTCATACATGGGCAAGTTGGTCCGGAGTGGGAGGGGGGGTTAAACCCCAAATTAGGGGGGGGGGTTAAAATCCAAAAACGCAAAATACCCATATCGTTTTTTTTTTCTGGAGTGCATTTTAAATTTTACCCTTATCATTTTTCGAGTTTGAAGAAGAAATAGGTAAAAAACGCTAATTTTGAGTCAAAAAGCCCTTTTTATTGCATTTTTGAGCTTTTTATTGCTTAAAGCATTCATTTTGACCTCAAAACTTAAGTTTGGAGGCAGTTTGAAGTCATTTTAAAGATATTTTTTTCTTCATTTTTCCATAATTGGGGGGGGTTAACTTTTTCTCCCCCCCACTTCTGAGTGGGGGGTGGGGTTAAAAACCCCCTTCTCAGATTTTGGGGGAGGTTAACCCCCCCGAACCCCCCCGTGCCCATGTATGGTCCACGTCCACCCCCCCCCCCCCAGAGCCAAAATTTTGGACTCCCCCCCTCAAAAAATCCAGGCCCCCCTTCACCCCCAAAGCTCAGAGCGGTCCGGCCTGACTCCCCCAGCGAGGCTGACCCCCCCCCCCCCACCCCCCCCCCCCCCCCCCCACTTCGAAATTAGATTTTTATTTTCTGTTCAAAACCGGGGTTTTTTAGTAAAAAACAGTGTTTAAATACATTTTTAGGCCTAAATAGGCTGTTTAGTACATAAAATTCAATATTAGACCTAAAAACACTTAAATTAATAAGTTTAAAAAATTTTGTTAAAAAATTGGACCCCCTGAAACCCCCCTAAATTTGAAATTTCGCACCGGGGGTCGACCCCCTCTAAAAAGCTAGGGGGGTTCGGACCCCCCCTAAAAATTTTGGCCTTCCACTCGAGGGTAGATCCCCATAGCAGACCCGACCAAAAACACCTATGCTTGTGTATTGTGTGTTTTGGCAAAAACGAGAAAGTGTGGTCCACATGTCCTAGTAAATTCATTCTTTAACAATAGCGTAAAACGTATTTCGGATCTTTTTAGGGAAAATGAAGAGTCGTAAAACTTTACAATGCGGTAAGATTGAGTGAATGTGTTGTTATGTATATGTTTGTTTGTGTAAAGCTGTTGTTCGGCTAAATAAACATTTTTGTCTTTGCAAAAAATTCAGGATGATGGCGTCATCATAGGTCAAAAATGGCGTCATAATTTTAGGGTACTTTTTCATTTTTTGGCGGGGGGCTATAAAACGGGGGGTGCAAATCCTCCAATAAAGCGGCGGGGTATTTCCAAACCGTGCACAGGTCTGTATATATATATATATTTATATACAGGGGCGTAGCCAGGATTTCGGAAAAGGGGGGGGTTGTACTGTACTCCATAAATTTTTACCCCAAACTTTTGCCTCCGCCAGCACAAATGGGGGGGTTTACAACCATACATGGGCAAGTTGGTGCGGAGTGGGGGGGGTTAAACCCCAAATTAGGGGGGTTAAAATCCGAGAAACGCAAAATAAATACCCATATCGTGTTTTTTTCTGGAGTGCATTTTACCCATATCGTTTTTCGATTTTAAAGGAAAAATAGGTAAAAAACGCTAATTTTAGGTTAAAACGCCTTTTTTATTGCATTTTTGACCTTTTTATTGCTTAAAACATTCACTTTCACCTTAAAACTTAAGTTTGGAGGCAGTTAGTAGAAGTCATTTTAAAGAGATTTTTTTCTCTTCATTTTCCAAAATTAGAGGGTTAACCTTTTCTTCCCTCCCCCCACTTCTAAGTGGGGGGGGGGGTTAAACCCTCCATCTTAGAATTTGGGGGGGGTTTAACCCCCTCTCTAGCCAACCCCCCCGTGCCCATGCATGTTTACAACCCCCAGCAACCCCGGGCTACCCCTTGCACACACAACACCACCGTGCACAGGTCCCCTGCAGACCTGTGCACGGCCCCCCGGGTTTAAAAACGGGGGGGGGGCAATTCCGAAATGGGGGGGGCACGGGGGGGCAACTTTTTTTGAAACGGGGGGGGGCAATAAAACGGGGGGGGGGGGGGGCAAGGGGGGGAGTAACAAAAAAAAGAGAAAAAAATTAAAAAAAAGAGAAAAAAAGAATGGAAAAGGGAAAAAAGGGACAAAAAAAGCGAAAATAAGGTAAAAAAATAGGTCTAAAATGGCTTAAAATACATTGAAATAGGCTAAAAACTGCAAAAAATTCGCGATGATGGCGTCATCATAAGTCAAAAATTGCGTCATAATTTTAAGGTACTTTTTCATTTTTTGGCGGGAAGGGGGAGGGGGCAATAAAACGGGGGGGGGGCATTTCCAGACCGTGCACAAGTCTGCCATGGTTAACATTAAAGTTTTTTATATAAATAATTATATTATAAGTTTTCGCTTGCCAGTGGCGTGCCCAGAATTTCATTTCAGGGGGAGGGCGGTCTGGGTAGGGGTAAACACGAACCCTGAAAGGGGGTCTGGGGCGGCAGCAATGGGGGGTCTGGGGGGCGAGAGCCCCCCTGCGGGGTCAAGGGGCAGAGCCCCTTGTCAGGGGGGTCCGGGGGGCAGAAGGCCCACGGGGGGGGGAATTTTAATTTTAAGCTTTTAAAAAAGCACCAGCATAGGTCACTGATAGGGGGGGGGTAGGGGGGCACCCCCCCTACGGCCTCTGAGACCTACCCCCCCCCCTAAGGCCCATTTCTGACCCCTCCCTCCCCCCTTCGACCCCTTGAACCCCTGACCCCCCCCCCCTAAGGCCCATTTTCGACCACCCCCCCACAAGACAATCCCAAAAAATGCTTAAAAATGGTCAAATTTCGTCAAAAATTGTCAATTTTGGACAAAAAATGGTAAAAACACCCAGACCAGGTGCTTTTTTTAAAAAAACACCCCGGGGTGTGACACCCCTGGAGGTCAAAAACCTCCACACCCCGGGGTGTGGACCCCCCCCCCCTGAGCCGTCGAAGGTCGGTGACCTATGAGCACCAGCAAACCTAAATTTAAGTACTGAATCTTTATTTATTTTCTGCTGTTTTTTTTAAATAAATACAACAAAATAAAATAGTTTTAGGTATTTTATAACCAATTATTAAAAATCCTAAGAAAACCGCTTTTTTATACCAAAAAAGTGGTTGAATCGTGACCTCCTGGGCTTTGATACTGCCGCTTTTATGCAAATATTTTCACACAAAACAAAAATACAATATTTTTAAACTCACTGCACTAATGTTTTGAATTATAAATAATTCCTTTTTTATAAATAAGAGTTTTCATGAACTTAAATCACTTTAAATAATGCATTTTAGATAGCTTTAATACATTACAGAGTGATTTGGAAAAATTTTTTTTCTAATTTTTTAAAAAAAAACCAAAGGGGGACCCTTACAAAAATTTTTGCCTTCCCAATATTTGAGGGGGATTAATCCCCCCAATCGCCCCCTAGCTACGGCCCTGTATGTGTGTGTGCGTGTATTCTTAATTCTCCCAATTTCGCCTTACAAGCGCATTTTTATAATTTAACCAACCAAACGAAATTCTTTATTATGATTAAAAGAACAAAGTTTTTGGAATGGGAAAGTTTTAACTACCGGTATGTGAAAAAAAACAAACGAAGATTTTATGTCCAGATTTGCAGCAAAATCCACGTGTTGGAAAAAAACATGCCAACTGGAAACGTTATATTAATTTAAGTAAGTAATTATTGGGAACGAAAAGTAAATTTACACGTATATATTTTTAAATAAATAAAAGCGTGTAGCTAAGCATTTTAGCTTTAAATTGATATAAATGTCTGTTTCTGTCGTAAATGTATGTATCTTTTTCTTTTTGCTGACAAATATAATATTCGCTACTTTTCGGCACGAGAGTTTTTTATAGTCTAAAAAAATGCTACGGCATTTTCAGATGTATAATTTAGAACTTGTTTAAAATTCGTTTCTTGAAGAGTTATATATTTTTATATATTTATATACTTTTTTAAGCGTAAAATTATTGAAGTTTAATTTAAAAAACACCACATAAAATTGAAAATAATGACTTCGCGCGAAAAATTTGCCCCTTTGTTATTTCTTTTTAACAGTTATTTTGAAAATTTGTAGAAGTTATATACAAACACCATACTACCATATCATACATGAGCACGGGGGAAGGGGTTGGGGGTTAAGCTCCCCCCAAATTCTGAGAAGGGGGTTTAACCCCCCCACTCAGAAGTGAGGGGGAAGAAAAGGTTAACCCCCAAATTTTGGAAAAATGAAGAAAAAAAGTCTTTAAAATGACTTCTAACTGCCTCCAAACTTAAGTTTTGAGGGCAAAATGAATGTTTTAAGCAATAAAAAGCTCAAAAATTCAATAAAAAGGACTTTTTGATTTAAAAATTAGAGTTTTTTACCTATTTTTCCTTCAAAATCGAAAAACGATATGGGTAAAATGCACTCCAGAAAAAAAAACGATATGGGTATTTTGCGTTTCTCGGATTTTAACCCCTTCCCCCCACACTCCGGACCAACTTGCCCATGTATTTACTATACCATCCCCTCCCTCTCTCCCATACATGAGCATAGGGGAGGGGGTAGGGTGGGGGGGGGTCCATAGGTGGGCAGGGGAGAGAGAGGGTTGGGGGGTTACACTTATACCCCTCCTAAAATTTGGTGTCCCGGTACTAAAAACGCTAAAAATGGGGTATTTGAGGTATACCCCAAAAATTTTTTTGGGACTCCCCCCCAAAAAAATTTTCGGAGGTCGAGTATACCCCCACCCCAAATCCGGAGAGCTGCCCACCTATGGTGGGGTCCACCCCCTTAGCGTCAAATATTCGAATCCTTCCCCCTAGAAAAAATCTAGGGCCCCCTCCCCCCAAAATTTTTAAATTTTGAAACCTTACCCCCTCTGGAGTACTAAATCGACCCCTCTTACGAGCCAAATTTTGGGTATAAAATAAACTTAGGTCAAAATGTACTGTCACAAACAAGGTTTTGTGGTAAAAAATAGTACTTTTGTACTCTTTTTATACATAAATAGTCTATTTTAGTATGTAAAATTCTATATTAGTGCTAAAAAACTTAAATAAATGATTTAATGTGACTTTGTTTGGAAACCAGACCCCTCTGACCCTGAATTTCAAACTGGTCTACCCTGGTCAACCCCCCTAAAAAACTGGGGGAGGGGGGGGTACGAACCCCCCCTTGGACCCTCCTCCTAGCTTTCAAAGGGCCATCCATTTACCCGGGGTAGCCACCCCCCTAGCTTGCCGGTCCATGCTCATGTACACTCCCTCCCCTTTTCTAAAAATTCATACAGAATGAAACCTCCCCCCATTTCCAAAATCTTGGCTGGCTACATTCCTTTTTGATTCCATAAATATTTTAACGTCTATTTAATTTAATATATTGATCCATCGATCCATGCTTGATATATTTTTTATGACATCTTGTTCGAAATAATATATTGTAATTTTTATGAAGTTAATATACAGCAAGTTAATTTTTTGTATGTATTAACAAAAATCATCTGAATTAAAAAAGTCCCAAATTTTGATCACACATATTTTAACTATAAATTGTAGTTGCCAAGATTTTGTAAACTCGTTGCAAATGCGAACGTTTGGCAGTTGGATTTTCGTCGTTTGATTAGTTATAAGTTGTTGTGACTCGTTTTTTTATACGAAAATGCGGGGATTTGTCGTTGTGTACAATGGAGTTACTATTGCTGACTGGACTACCGGTTGATGACAGCCGAAAAACGCGTAGCGCGATAGAGAGATCGATCGTCTTTTCTATACCTAATCTGTATTAACGTGTGTACACCGGGAGTACACTGTGATCGGCGGGGGGAAACCGGTGCTACTTAAGAGTGAATGGACCGGTCGTCGAAATGGATGGCGGTTTGTTTTAAGCTTAACTTCGCGTTCCCTTCCACGACAGATTAAGCCAATTGCCCAAGGAGCAGCTGGAGAGGAAAAGCGCAGTGTGGAAAACGGCGTTCCGGATCCAGTGCTCCGATCCGACAACTACGACTTCGAAAGTGTACCACTGAGAACGGCTGGCTAAAGTATTCTTCTAACCAAGTGAACACGGTTGTTGAAAAATTGTTTAGAAAGTTAAGCCATCGATGTTCGAAAGAGATCGAAATTAAAAATATTTATTTGGAGACATTTTTTCCATGCTTAGATAGGAGTTTGCGTTTTTAAAACCATGAGTTTTAGTCCTGCGGATGTTCAAGTTTTTTTATTTCCTATTTCTTCTATATAATCGCACATTCCGTGCTAATAGCAGCAGCTAAAAGCCGATGTTTACACATAGTCTGATTTGAAAGTTTCGCAAACCAAAACGGAAACAGAGTTGTTGGTGCTGACTGATTTATTATTTCATAAATCTTTTTATACCATTTAAGATTCGTTTTTACATAGAAAACCAAAATAAACTGGATCATAGGACTTATTATCTATCTATATCTATATAAAAAATCCTATGAAAAAAAATGTTTCGTCTTATTATTATTAAAATAGGTGTCCAACCTGCCTTGGTTTAATAAGGGAGGATAGTTACCCTAAGGTTAAGACCTGTATTTGGCTCTGGGTTGGCATACTTTGATTGAAACTTCAAAAATTGTCTAGGGGGTATGATTTTGTGATATGTCAACCTAAGGGGAGGAGGTAAAATGTGGGCGTTGAAAATCGTTAAAAAATGCTTAAAAATGGTTTTAAAGATTTTCAACGTCCACCTTTTACATCCTTCCCTTAGGTTGACATATCACAAAATTATACCCCTAGACAATTTTTGGAAGTATACCTCGCTCAGGGTAAATATCCTCCCTCCCTAAACCAAGGCAGATCGGACACCTATTTTAATAATAATAAGACGAAGCATTTTTTCTTCATAGGACTTTTTATATAGATATAAGAAAGAAAATCGGGAGGAGAGTAGTGTAGTACATTGTGAGCAGCTTTGTGAAAAAAATCACATTTTATGCGTTAAATTAACCAAAAAAGTAAGCTTTTTAGAAATTGGGGGAGAGGCAGGGGTCTATGGGCACCTATGTATTTAAGTCCATAATTTAATTTAATTTGTGGGCTTCGGACAATGTTAGGCTGAAAAGCAAAAGGGTCTATGGTTTGAAATTGAGTGCAATGCACCCACGAAATTTCCCGTGCTGTACATATCTAGTGTGCTTTTTTTCGTATACGTAAATATTTACGAAAGATTGCAAAAAATCATTTGTCAAAAACCTTAGAATTTTTACTTTTATAGACCCAAAACGAGTTTTTTGTATTAGTCAGGTCAGTTTCAATTCGTGTTGTATTTACAAAATAAGCAAAACAAAAATGTTTTGTTAACTTGGTAGAAGATAAAACAGGAAAAGGAAGCTTCAATATATAAATCGGTCCGAACTGTAAACTATCCCGCCTCAACCTCCCGGCTGAAGAAGCTGTTGTAAACTTGGAAGTGGTGTAAGAAAAGCAGTGGGAAGTTTATCGCCGCGAGAAAAACATAATTTTTCGGCTTCTTAAGTGATGATGATGGCCGTTTAAATGCGGCTGGCATCGGAAGTTGTCGCCCATAGCATTTTCCCTTACGTTAACTGTTTATTTTACGATCGAAATTAAAAAAAGGCACTCTATGCTGATTTTAGGAATTTTAAAGAAACACCTACTTTTATTAGTTACTGTTACAGTTCAGCCGCATACAATATTATTTCAGCACTCGACGCTGTCCAAATGAATTTTAGGGCTGTATTCACTACATTCGAAATATATATTGAACGAGATTTTTTTTTCTTAATCAATAGTTTATTTTCGATTTACTTTCGTCTTATATTGGTTTTTGAACTAATTAAGAAATTTTATGTAAAAATATACACTTGTCAGTTATTGATTGAACATCTTTGTTGGAATCTCAGGAGCAGTTGTACAAGCTGGCAATGAAAAGTTGAATCTGTAAAGCGAACTCGTAGTGTAAGAACTTGTTAGATATGTAATCGAAACGGAAAATTGTACATTTGTTTTAAATCTTAAACGTCGTTGACATTTTTTTAAAAAATTTTTATAATAACAAGAACAGTCATGTTGTGAAATAATCTTAAAAATTTGGCTTGTTATTTTTTAACCAAATTTAGACACAATATCGAATTTATCACGTTAAAAATTTATATATTCAATAAACGTAAACTCATATATAATCACAATCATTGTGGTGATTATTAATAATGTCGAAGAAAAAAAGTAGAAGCAGTAATGATAAGGAGTTTCCTAACAGTTGTGGATCCATCGGAGATATAGAAGGAATTATGTCTTACAGAAGACGGAAGTGGCAAGGTGATTATTTTCTTTTTTAGTTATAAAAAATACTAAATTTTTGGACTAACTTTTTAGCTCTGTTACAAATAAAGTATCCCATAGCGATACCGGTATATATTTTTGTGAGACAATGTATATTGTTGGCTGATACAATAATAAGCTTTTTTGCTGAAACGTAAAATATCTTTGTAATTTAAAATATTATTTTAAAAAATTTATGAGCATTGATTATTAGAAAAAATCTATGAACATCGACAGTGGCGTGCCCAGGATTCTATTTCGGGAGGCAGGAGCGGTCTGGAGGGCGAGAGCCCCCAGCGGGGTCAAGGGGCAAAGCTCTTTGTCAGGGGGGTCCGGGGGGCAAAATGCCCTCAAGGAAGAAAATTTTTAATTTAAGGCGCTAAAATATGTTAGAAATTTTAATTCCTGATAATACTTATTACAAAATTTAAGGTTTTTTTATCCCTATACATTTAAAACATGTGTTTAAAACGTTAATAAGATGTTAATAGTGTTTATAGTAGTTTTAATTAAGATGTATGCCTTAACTATTGAACGGCATAATCATAGGTGTTTTTTTGGGGGGGGGCAGAGGGTCCACGTCCACGCGTCCACCACCCCAGAACCAAAATTTTGAACCCCCCAGCTTGAGTGAGAGCGGTCCGACTTGACCCCCCTAGCGAGGCTGACCCCCCTCCGCCAATTTAGAAGTACAATTTTTTATATAATGTCTAAACCACGGTTTTTTAGTTAAAAACAGTGTTTAAAAACACTTTTAAGGCTTATATAGGCTGTTTTAGTATGTAAAATTCAATATATTAGACCTAAAAACACTTAAATAATTGATTAAAAAAATTTTGTTAAAAAATTGGACCCCCCTGACCCTCCTAAATTTGAAATCCCGCAACCGGTGTCGACCCCCCGCCTAAAAAGCCATGGGCGTCCGGACCCCCTGAACCTCCTTATAAAATTTTGGCCTTTCACCCGGGGGTTGACCTCCCCCTAGCGGACCTGACTAAAAACACCTATGGGCATAATCATTTCAAATCGAAAAACTAAGGTAAATTGTTAATTGTAAATTGTAAATTGTTAATTGAAAGGAAAATTTGATTTTTTACTATTAATATGCTTTTGGAAGGCATCAGGAAAGTTTCTGCATTAATATTAAAGAAAAAAATTTTTCTCTCCCAAAATTCAAAAAAAACGTAAGGGTCTCCCCCTTACGAAAAAATCCGCCTTTGTCGAATTTGGTGGAGGGCCGCACTCCCCCCTGGGCTCGCCAATCAACATCGATATATCGTAGGTGGGCAGCCTTCCGGATTTTAGTTTAGTAGTTTATATCTAGTCCGGAAAAAATTTTAAAGGTATGTATTCTCCTTAAATCCTATTTTTAGAATTTTTAGTAACTGGGTCTGGGATTTAAAATTTTAGTTAGGTCTGGTACTTATAGGGTTTTTTTGGGGTATAATCCCTACCAACTTCACGTTTCCACTTTGTACACAAAAATAAGTTTTATAAAGACGATATGATAAAAAAGTGGGCTTTCAGACAAGAGGTTCGAAACGAGATTTTTAAAGACTTTAACGTAAAAAACGAAATTTCAATACCCCATAAAATTTTAACCTTTCACAGTACAAAAACCTGTGGTCATAGATGAACAAGGGGGGGTAGGCTGGGATCCACTTCCCCTAGCCTCGAAATTTTGGAGTCCCCCCTAGAAAAAAATCCAGGGGCCCCCCTCCCCCCAAATTTTCGAATTTTTTACCCCTGACCCCCTGTAGATTTTGAATCTGATCCCCCCTCCCCTCTCGAGAAAATTTTAAGTACTTTTTTTATACTAAATTTCCGTGAATTTTTAACGTGAATTTTTAAAAAACGTGAATTTTTAACACAAATTCATGTTTTTACACACTTTTTATACCTAAATATCGCTTTTTATTCAATAAAATGTGTATTATCTTATAAAAAAACTATTATTTAACATTTAATGGTTTAAAAGTATTTTGTTTTGGAAATTGGATCCCACCTGACCCCTCTCTAGGTTTCAAAATCTTCCACCCCGGGATGACCCCCTTAGAAAGCTAGGGGGGTTCGACCCCCCTAGGTCCCCCCTAGATTTTGAAATTTCATTTACCCGGGGTAAACACCCCCCCTAGCTTTTTGACCGTGTTCATCTATGCCTGTGGTTATTGCGTATATACAACTTTTAAATTTCGATGTATGAGTAAATATAATGGGAAAAAAACAACGGGTAATATTTTTAAGACAAAAAAAGTTGTTTTTTTAAAGTTTTTTATGTGATTTAAAAACAGATTTATAATAAGATTTAAAGTTTGTTTTTCATGTTATACGTTTTTTGTGTCCAAAATTTATAGCTTATTGGCAATGGCAGTTATTTGCCACAAAAGTTTAAAATAAATTTAATATACATGGACTCTTTTTTTTCATCAATTCCACGTAAATTACTGATTGATGGTGTTTTCGCATGCCATTATGAAAGCGCTAAGTAAATGCTTAGCTATTTATCGAGATTTTGTAATACGTAAGCAGTGTATTGCATCGTATGCAATGCAGTTGGCTCTTGAGGCGCTTATCTGTATTTAAAAGCTTGTAGAACTAATGTTGCTTGTACATTTTTTTCAGTTTGTTAAAGCTTGTTTTATTTATATGAGTGTGAGTGAGTCCAATTAGTTTATTTTTAAAACTGTAATAATTTTATTTTTTTTAAATTGTTTTTACATTTGAAATTAACTTAAAAAGTCTTTTTTCACTTAAATCATAGCAGTAAAATTTTATATACAATAATTTTTTGCTCCACTGTGGCTTTCGTGTTCAATACCGAAACGTGTATTCCAAGTTGTCTGCAAAACATTTATTATAAATGAAATTATCAAAAAAAAATTGGCTTATTTTCTCTTAAAACTACCGTAAAGTGGGGCTAAGTTGGCCTGTGGGGCTAAGTTGGACACCATCGACAGAAAAAGTTTTAAACTTAAATAACTCCATGATTGCAAGGGTTTTCATTATGGTGAACATTTTAAAAGCTTCTCTAAACATTTAGCTTTAATTTTAGGTACCAAGAAAAGCAATCTAATATATGTGTTGAGAGCTACATCCGTTTTTTATGACGCCATCAATTTTCGACTTTTTTACAGGTGGTCAAACTTCCATACCTGGACCAATACTGGCGCGAGTTTTTTTGTTTTTTTTTGAAACGGTGTTATTTTGGTAAAGAAGTGTTCCAGGAGTAATATAATGCTAATTTGGGCGCGTTTTGAAAAATCAATTTTTTTTAATGGCCCCTGGCCAACTTAGCCCCAGAATTTTTGTACTTAATGGGGCTAAGTTGGCCACCTATTTTTTGTTCCATTACTGTCGTGTTTAGATGCGACACTCTTGTTCTTGTGCCATTTTTTTCTTTTTTTTTTACCTAGTTTTTTTTATTATAATATTTTTTTTGAAAAAAAAAATTATATATATATATATATATATATATATATATATATATATATATATATATATATATATATATATATATATATATATATATATATATATATATATATGCATTTTTAGGATAATATTCCCCGTCTACTAAAATCTGTACGAAATAGTTGCTCCTACATAACAAAAAAATAGTGATTTATTTTTTTTAAGTGTTCGCAATTTTTGTATGGACTATGGACTTTAGTAGTTGTCTGCACCTTTTTTTGTACTATATATTTAAACATTATTAAAAATCGTGTGTTGTTTTTATTATTTTCTTAAGCTACTTTTTTTCAAATGCGGTATTTTAATGCAGTATAGTAAAAAACATGCATATATTGGGAACATTTTTTACACTTTTACTGTTATTTTCCGATTAGATCTTCTTCAATACGGACGCCTTCCCGGTTGGTGGGAATTTCCCAGATAATTATTTATCTCGGTCACAATTTAACCGTAAACTACTTGACAATTTCACTTTCATTTATCGAGTGTAATGGTTTTATACAAAGACCGCACCCAAGTGGGCGGAGGCACTCAGAAGTAATTAAGATTAGGGTTAGAGTATTTATATATTATATTATATACCTGCTTCATTTTTTGAAGTGGCAGTGGAATGGACTATGTGGTGTTGTCAGAAACACCCCACAATGATAATGCAGATCATCCTGCTCTGGTCCTACCTATCAAATTCTTAATTTTGGTTTTGAAACGAATATTGTAACTTTATACGTATATATACATTGTAGATAAGCATAGATGAACATGGTCACCGAAGCTAGGGGGTGTCTACCCCGGGTAAAAGACCTTTCAAAATCTAGGAGGGGGTCCTAGGGGGGGTCGAACCCTCCCTAGGTTTCCAGGGAGATTAACCCGGGGTGGAAAATTTTGAAACCTAGAGGGGGGTCAGGTGGGGTCCAATGTCCAAAGCAAAAAACTTTTAAACCATTAAAGGTTTAATAATAGTTTTTTATAAGATAATACTATATTTTATTGAATAAAAAGCGATATTCTGGTATAAAAACGGTGTAAAAACATGAATTTGTGTTAAAAGTTCACGTTTTTGGAAGAAAATTCAGTATAAAAAAAGTACTTAAAATTTTCTCGATAGGGGAGGGGGTCATTATTTAAAATCTAGAGGGGGTCAGAGGTAAAAAATTCGAAAATTTGGGGGGAGGTGGGGGTGGGCCCCCTGAATTTTTTTCTAGGGGGGGCAAAATTTCGAGGCTAGGGGGGATGGTGGACCCCACCCTACCCTCCCCCTTCTTCATCTATGTAAGTGCATGTAAGTTAGTCAGTAGTAAGATATCCAGAAAAATGCAATCCAAAAAAGCATCAAAAAACGATATGGGTAAATGGAAAAAAGAGGGGAGGTTCAGGGTTATAATAAAATGCGCTCCTCGAATTTTACAGCACCCTTTAGTCCGGACCAACTGGCCCATGTATGGTGGTTGGGTGGGTGGGAAGTGTCAGCATGTTTGGGACTTCAGGGTTTATAACCATAGCCCATATTTTTTTTCAAATACCCTATTTTTAGTGGGAGTGATACCCCCTAATTTTAGGGGGAGGGGTTTCCGGGATACGGGTACGTTGGGGGTACCCTGGGTACCCCCAACTTTTAGCGTGGGTGTCGGCTGTAATCGGTTTTTTTTGGGGTATAACTTCCCCTGCCCACTTGTGGGCACGGGAGGCTGAGGGCTTAATCCCCCAAATTTGAAATGGAAGTTTAACCCCCCCCTACTCAGAAGTGGGGGAGGAGGTTAGCCCCAATTTTGGGAAAATAAGGTAAAAAAAATTTTTAAAATGACTTTTTAACTGCCTCCAAACTTAAATTTTCATATTAAAATGAGTGTTTTAAGCAATAAAAAGCTCAAAAATGTATTGAAAATAGCTTTTTTACCTATTTTTTTTCAAAATTGAAAAAAAAACAATATGGGTAAAATGTACTTCAGAAAAAACGATATGAGTAAAATGCGTTTCTTGGATTTTAACCTCCCCCCTTCATTTCAGACCAACTTGCCCATGTAATGGTTATAACCTTAACTACACTCTCTGCCCAGCTATGGTTATTCAATATTTATATATAATTTGATACTGATTATATACTTCGTTACCTAAGTTATATTCCAAAAGAAACAAAACGAAACGAACGGCGATTTTTTTTTGAATTTGACTGTATGCATTTTGTTGGGGAAAAATGCAAAAACACCTTTAAAAATAAAATTACAGTAATTATAATTTAATTATCACGAAAAAAATTATTTTCATAAAATACACATACCTTCTACAAGAATGAAGAATATAAAATTTATTATGTGGATATGAAAGTGAGTAAGATTGATTGGATGTTTTTTAATTGCACTTGCGCCATGACATCTTAACTAACATCAACATGTGTAAACTAACCAAACTATATACCTCTTTTATGAGATGGAAGAATTGGACGGAAATTATTTGAGAACGAAAGTTAAATAAACGTTCCCTAAGTTCGTAAACTGCAGGAAAAAAAGATTACGAAACACTTTTCCGCGTTGGAATTGAATCAATTAATCGCTAAAACTCCCATCAACAAAGTTTTGGGTCGGATTCGTGTAGTTTTCAAACGAAATTTTTTTTATACCTGAGACTTCTTATATTATATAAAATAAAGTTTTTAACCAGCGGCGTACTTACACCAGCTCATCTTCGGAAATAAAAAAAGAAACATATATACACGGAAGACATTAATAAATTCTCCGAATGTGTAGTAGTTCATTATCCTGGTTCTTCTTTTCGAAAAAACGCAAGTAGGATCAAAAAACACCGCCAATTTCGTTTTATTTATCATTTTCTGCTGTTAATTTATGAAGCGGCGGGTGGTTCGTTTTGGATTTGGTTGCTAAGAAAGGTTGGATACACTAAAAGAATCATCGGAAGCTGAATATATGCCGTGAAGCGAAGTTTTGTTGTAAAGTTCAAAATCGGACCCCCTGCTATTTTCGGATACCGTCGTGTCGTTCTGGCGTTTGAATTGCCGACTTATTAATTTTTGTGTGAATTTCGACTGCGAATTTTGCGGCTTTATTGAAAGGGTTTTTAATAGTTTAATAGTTTAGTCAGAGTACTTCACGCTGGGTAGAGTAAAATATTTTTTTAAAATTGTAAATATAATATTTGATTTGTTATGTTCACGAAGAACACACAGTGTAAAAAGATGTTCCCTTCCCTGTTTTTGTAACCAAAAATGTTATTCGTTTGCTCAACAACTGAGTGCACGATTAATTACTAACCAACCCGTTATTAAAATCTAGACAGGGTTTCAATCGGTTGAGATCATATGTGGGCAGCCTTCCGCATTTTGGGGGTATATCAGACCTCCGAAATTGGGGGAGGGGGTTCCCAAAAATTTTTTCGGGGTATACCTCAAATACCCCATTTTTAGCGTTTTTAGTACTGGTGGGACCCCCCAAATTTTAGGGCGGGGAAAGCAGACCTGTGCACGGTCTGAAAATGCCTCCCCCCGTTTTATTGGAGGATTTACCCCCTCCCCCCGTTTTATTGCCCCCCTCCCAAAAAAAATGAAAAAGTACCCTAAAAATATGACGCCATTTTTGACCTATGATGACGCCATCATCGCGAATTTTTTGCCGTTTTTAGCCTATTTCAATGTATTTTAAGCCATTTTAGACCTATTTTTACCTTTTTTCCGCTTTTTTTTGTCCCTTTTTTCCCTTTTCCCTTTTTTTTCTCTTTTTTTGTCGTTTTTTTATGTTTTTTTTTTCCCCCTGCTTGCCCCCCCGTTTTATTGACCTCCCCCCGTGTCAAAACAGGTCCCTCCCCGGGCCCCCCCCGTATGGAATTCCCCCTCCCGTTTTAACCCCGGGGGGCAGTGCACATGTCTGGGGAAAGTGTCCGAAGTACCCCCAAATTTTAGAGAAGGGGGGTTTGTAAATAATCGGAATTTTTGTTTGGGGGGTATAACCCCTCCCTGCAAACCTATGGTTGAGATTAAGGTTGTGAAAATTATGAAAATCGTTATTGTTAAAATCAACGTACATGAAAATCATTCTAAACATTGTTAAGCACGGTCGTGGAAGCTAGTGAGGAATAATTACCCGGGTAAATGGGGGGAGTCCTTTTCTAACTTTGTTTTTATGGTGGGTCGACCCCGAGTCATTCAGTTTAAAATCGAGAAGAACGGTCAAAGCCCAAAGGGGATTATATCAGTGATTTAAGTTTTTTAGAGAATAATTATAGTTTTTATATTATTTGGTTTTAATAATTAAGATAAGTTATTTGAAATAAAAAAAAAATTACAAATGTGCTGTTGTGTTTTTGACAGTGAATTAACACCTTTAATTGTTTTAAAAAATTAGCTGAAAAAGGATGAGAGGTCCATTTGAGAATAAACAGAGTAGGAAAATGATGTCAAAATTAAAGAAGAGAGAACATGAATTTAGGTGCTCATAAATTTTTTATGGGGGGAGGGAAGGGATACAGGAAAGTAAGAAAACTTTCGAGGTTAAAAGGGAGGGCGGGGGTGGGGCTTGAGTGAGAGTGGACTTACTCTGCCGCTCAGATAGCCAATTTCTCTTTGAGAGGCTTACCCAGAAAAGTTTTTTCTGACTCAAAATATTTGTATTGCCCAAATATCTCATTCATAGGTCACCGACCTTCGACGGCTCAGGGGGGGGGTCCACCCCCCGGGGTGTGGTGGTTTTTGACCGCCAGGGGGGGGGGTCACACCCCGGGGTGTTTTTTTTGAAAAAAAGCACCCGGGGGTGCTTGGTGTTTTTACCATTTTTTTGACCAAAATTGATAATTTTTACAAAATTTGACCATTTTTAAGCATTTTTTGGGATTGTCTGGTGGGGGGGGGGGGTGGTCAAAATTGGGCCTTAGGGGCTGGGGTCAGTGGTGTCAAGGGGTCGATGGGGGGGGGACGAGGGCGTAATTCGGCCTTAGGGGGGATAGGTCTCAGAGGCCGTCCGAGGGGGTGACCCCCCCCTACCACCCCCCCTTCGGTGACCTATGATCTCATTTCTACCGCTTTTACTACTAGTAGCCCTCACCGAATTTTAAGGGGTTGTGGGCATTTTAAAATTTTTTGTTTGGAGAGGAGAGCTTGTAACACTAAAATTTTCCTCCCCTATTCTTCTATAGATTAAAAATTTTAGCACCCATGGTTTAGTGCTCACGACCTATGTATGTTTGTTAAGGATTGATGTTGGTGCGGAAAAAAGGGTATGGTTTGACCCCACAAAATTTAAGCTGGGTTCTAAAATTGGAAATTTATTTAGGTGCTCACTCCGCTAGCTAGTATATACGAAGATGTAAATGCAGCCCAGGTCTTCTGAATCAAATTTTTGATGTAATTTCAAATGAATAACATACATAAACATGAGCATAGGGGGGAAAGGTATGATCCACCCTCCCCCCATCCTCAAAATTTCAAACCCCCCCCCCCGTTTTAGAAAAAATCTAGGGGGTCCCATGTCAAAACTTACTGTTACAACACA
>JASAMX010014405.1:0-25057 GCA_030248175.1 Microlaimidae sp. YZB2_3 | reverse complement strand
TGCTTTATCAGCCGTATGGCTGACACGGGCTACTTGTTTGTTTAAAACAAAAACGCTATAACCGCACAATTTTAATTGGTCCCCTTATGTCTAAAAACCAATTTCTGACGTCAGCCACATATAATTCAACCATAATATCTTTTAAAAAGAAATATCGCAAAGCTTTGTAAAATATAATCTACAATTTTTGTAGATTTGTACAACATTACAATTTAATTAAATATTTACTAGAATAAACAACTTATTAAAAAAATTGTGTAATAAAAGCAAATGCGTAATTTAAAACTAAAGCTAAAAATCTTCCAGGCTAACTAGGGCGTACCGCTCTCAGCGAGGAAGAAATAAACACATAAACCGTGAGCGAGAAAAATAAGAAAAAGTTCAATGCGTCATGCAAAGTTAATTATTATTTAGTTGCGAGTGTTATGTGTTTCTCTACACGTGATATTTTTTTAAACGAGTGGTTACTTTACCACTTATCGATTTTCACCCTGATAGAATTTATCGTTAGTTCAGTTATTTTAAATAAAGATATGATTACTAAAGGTTTAAACCAAAAAAATTAGGATATACAATTATCGGCTATTTTTTACTTAGTTTTATCAACAGATCACATAAAAATATAAAAGCTTTATGACATTGATACAACCTGAACCAATGACGTTACAATTGTCATTAGAAGATAATGTTATATTAATTTGTAAATCAATGCACCAGCTAATTAGGATTATTATGAAATGGAAATAAGCCGTATATGTCTGAACCATGTTCCTTATTGCTGAATGTTTGAAACACACTATACATAAATAAATATGAGCAATATTGCCATCTTTTTTTATTTCCTTGTTGAAGAATTTTAGTTACACTACTTTTTGTTTTACTAAATTCATTTAATCCACAAACTCAAATTCACTTTTAGGACTTTCAAACAATTAAGAATAATTGTCTCAAGAAACATATGTTGTGGATTGATGAAGAATTTGGACCTGAAAAAGCCTCTAAAAATTACAATGAATTTGAATGGAAAAGACCAAAGGTATTAAACATCTCTTGTTTTTGTACTATTATGTAATCAAATGTAGGCAGTGTCAAATATGTTATTTTAGTGATTAAAAATGAATCAAAGACAGTTTAATTTTTGTTATAAATTTTTTATACTGTTTATAGTCAAAAGTAATTTATTCTTTATGTACACGTATTATATAGTTAACAATTTACATTTAAGTTTTTTGCATTATATATTTTTGTTTAAACTGTGTAATCTCGTTAACTTGCAGTATACTGAATCAACTATTTAACAACAAAAAACTCAAAAATTTGAGTAAAAACGGTTTAATATTTAGATTAAATACCTTATTTTAACAATTATTTTTCAAATTAATTGATTTAAAACAGAAATCTTAATATTTTTGAAAACAACTTAAATTCACTGATTTTTGAATATTTTGTCAAAAGGCGTTTAATTTAAATCTAAAAACAATTTTGCGTTCCAATTTGTTTTACAAAATAATGTCAATTGCCCTATTTTAACTGACCTTCTTATATCTGCATAAAATTTCACAAAGTCAAACAAATATAATTTAATTATAATTTCAAAATGTTCATTTTTTCATTTGAATTTTTTGCAGGAGCTCACTCGACAGCCAAGCTTTAGAATGCAAGGAGCAAATCGATTTGATGTAAAACAGGGAGCTCTAGGTAGGTATTTCTAAAGATTTTTTTAACGTAAATTTTTAGTTCTGCTTGTTCTTTTTAATTAATTCCCCCATCCCCCAAAAAATAGAGGGGGTGGTTTGGCGGACAAATTTACTGGACATTTTCATGATCTTACTATTTTTGCTAAACTTTAGGAAATTGCTGGTTATTAGCTGCTGTTGCAAATTTGACATTGTATGAAGAGCTTTTAAAGCGAGTGGTTCCAGAAAACCAAGATTTTCAGGATGAATATGTAGGGGCATTTCGTTTTAATGTAAGTTTCAGAGTTAATTCAAACTGTATACTGTACCTTATGCATTTTTTAGCTATTCAATTTTAAGGGTTGCAACAAAAAATATAGTTTTAATGTTTTTAAAGAGCGGTTTCTCAAAGCAAACATATTTTTCAAACACAAAATAAATTTTCGCAGTTCATTTTTGGAATTATTATACAAAATATAAGTTAACAAATATGTTTTTGAAGTACATTATCGTCGTTACTACGGCAAAATAAGCCACTGTCATTATAAAATACACGTGACTGTGACTCATTCTGTAGTTAAAAGGGTTCTGTTTTAAATTTAAAATGAGTCACAGGCGCACATACATAATTTATACGAACTGTGGCTCATTTTGCGGTAGTAACAATGTTATATTACGAACCGTCCGAAACGAAACAATGCCGGGCCGTTAAATCGGGAACGGGACACGAGGGTACTGGACACGAGAGTACTGGACACGAGGGTACTGGACACGAAGGTACTGGACACGAAGGTACTGGGCTTAAAAAAATTGCGTTCACTACAACCTCGCAGCAAAATCGATTCATTATGCAAGGGGGGACACGAGGGTACTGGACACGAGGGTATTGACGAGCAAAAAATATAACTTTCCCGCATAAAGCGGGATAAACCTATTGCATAACAATAGTTTGTCTTACTTAAAAATCATTTACTTTTTTATAACTGACTATAAAAGGGTAAGATTATAAAAAAAAAATTATTGATAATACATAAAAAAAAAAAAATAATTTCATACCATTCAAAGATTTTCGTGTTATTTGTCTACATTTTTGTGCATTTAAAAACAAATAATAACTAGCTTTAAAAATGTTGAAAAACTATGAAACGACTCGAAAAATAATAAACATTAAGGTTGCTGTTATGCTTTGATTGTGCTGTCAAAACATTTTTGTGGTTATTCTTCGTGGTGTGTAGAAAAATGAATTTTTAATAATGCCTTCGAAAAAAAAATAATTGCAAAAATAATTGCAAATAATTCTTGTATTAATAACCTTGCAAAAACATTTTAGTAAAATATTTTCCAAAAAACAATTGCTTGCCTTTTTTAAAACTAAATTATTCGGTATTTTTTAAAAGCACACTATTATTAAAATACTATCAGAAAGTTTAGCTTATTTTTTGGGTTTTGCTTAAGCTTAGGAAAATAAAGTTTACTGTGCAATAGTGGGCTTTAAAGACTCCCAAAGATCCGTTGTTGGATTATTTTACTCACAACTCTATACTTAAATGTAATTGCATAAAATATCATACATGAAAAATCTAACAATTGTATGTTTTTGGGTTTCAAAAGCGCATTTTGTTTATCTTGTTTTAAAATGGTTAATTTGTGTTCAAGTGATTTTCCTAAGCTAGAGTGGACTAAAAAAGCCAAAAATATATTTTTTACAGTTCTACTACTGAAATCTATTTTTGCCGAAAGTTATTTTTTTGGGGGATGGGGGAATTAATAAAAAAAACAGAGCAGAACTAAAAACTTTACGTTAAAAAAATCTTTAGAAATACCTACCCAGAGCTCCCTGTTTTACATCAAATCGATTTACTCCTTGCATTCTAAAACTTGGCTGTCGAGTGAGCTCCTGCAAAAAATTCAAATGAAAAAATGAACATTTTGAAATTATAATTAAATTATATTTGTTTGACTTTGTGAAATTTTATGCAGATATAAGAAGGTCAGTTAAAATAGGGCAATTGACATTGTTTTGTAACACAAATTGGAACGCAAAATTGTTTTTAGATTTAAATTAAACGCCTTTTGACAAAATATTCAAAAATCAGTGAATTTTAGTCATTAAAAAATTGAGATTTCTGTTTGAAATCAATTCATTTGACAAATAATTGCTAAAATAAGGTATTTAATCTAAATATTAAACCATTTTTACTCAAACTTTTGAGTTTTTTGTTGTTAAATAGTTTATTCAGTACTGCAACTTAACGAGGTTACACAGTTTAAATATGCTTATAATTATATAGAATTTTTTCCGGGTGCCAAATCTGACCTGTTTTGGTTTGCTATGCAAAGCACTTAAATGTAAATTGTACCCTATATAATACGGGTACATAAAGAATAAATTACTTTTGGCTATAAACACTATAAAAAATTTATACAAAATTTAAACTGTCCTTGATTCATTTTCAATCACTAAAATAACATGTTTGACACTTCCTAGATTTGATTACATAATAGTACAAAAACAATAGACGTCTACTACTTTTGGTCTTTTCCATTCAAATTCATTGTAATTTTTAGTGGCTTTTTCAGGTCCAAATTCTTTATCAATCCACAACATTTTTTTCTTGAGACAATTATTCTTAATTGTTTGAAAGTCCTAAAAGTGAATTTGAGTTTGTGAGTTAAATGAATTTAGTAAAACAAAAAGTAGTGTAACTAAAATTCTTCAACGTGGAAATAAAAAAAGATGGCAATATTGCTCATATTTATTTATGTATAGTGTGTTTTAGAGCATTCCAATTAGGATTATGGTTCCAACGTATGTCGGCTTATTTGCGGTTACGGTAATAATCCTAGTTAGCTCGTGCCTGATTTAGAATTAATATGACATTATCCTTCTAATGACAATTATAACGTAACTCATTCAGTTTTTATGAATGTCTTAAAGCTTTTTCTATATTTTTATGTGATATATTTTGGTAAAAACTAGTAAAAGATAGCCAATAATTGTATATCCTAATTTTATCAACTTTAAACCTTTCATAATCATATTATTTTCTATTTAAAATAACTGAACTAAAGATAAATTCTATCAGGGTGAAAATAGATGAGTGGTAAAGTAACCACTCGTTTTTTGAGAAAATATCACGTGTAGAGAATCACATGACGCAATTAAATAATAATTGGTTACATAACCGCTGAAAACTTTTGTTTTAATTTTTCTCGCTCACGGTTTATTGTTTATTTCTTCCTGGCTGAGAGCGATTACGCCCTTAATTTCAGCCTGGAAGACTTTAGCTTTAGTTTTAAATTACGCATTTGCTTTTATTACACAATTTTTTTTAATCGTTGTTTTTTGTAAGTAAATATTTAATTAAATTGTAATGTTGTACAAATCTACAAAAATTGTAGATTATATTACAAAGCTTGCGATATTTGTTTTTTTTAAAGATATTATGGTTGAATTATATGTGGCTGACGTCGAAAATTGGTTTGCAGACATAAAGGGACCAATTAAAATTGTGCGGTTATAGCGTTTTATTTTTTTAAGCAAACAAGTAGCCCGTGTCAGCCATACGGCTGATAAATAATTTTTCCGGCATTTTTTATATTCATTTACTAATTTTTTTTTCAAAATTCAACCCTTCTATGCCATTCCCGTGACTGTAAGCTTTAAATCATACCTCAGTTAACCCGCACTCCATTTTTTCGTTGGGATAAGGGTCTTTCCCTCGTTTGATGAAATTATGTTGTCCAGCATAAAGATGTCCATGTTATTTTTTTAAAATTTCAACCCATTTATGATATTCTCCAGACTGTAAGCTTTGCAATGATACCTCATTTAGCCCAATCCGTTTTGTCGCTGGGAAGAAGGGTCCTCCCCCTTTTGGTCAAAATGCGTTGTCCAGCATAAAAATCTTTTTTTTATTTATTTTTTGAAACATTTAACCCTTTTAATGACATTCCTTGAAACTTAAGCTTTGCAATGATATCTCATTTAGCTCAATCCTTTTAGTGGTTAAGGAGAAAGTTCGTTTCCCCTTTTAGTGGAAAAACGTTGTCCAGCATAAAGATGTCCATGTTCATTTTTTCCAAAAGCCATGATATTCTGGCTTTATATTGGCTAATTACTCTTACCAACAAGTTTAAGCCAATTCCTGGACAAAAATTTTTTAACTTCGAAAATCCATAGGGAGGAACCCTTTGGTGAAAATGCGTTGTCCAGTATAAAGATGTCCATGTAAGTTGTTTAAAATATTCAACCCCCTTACGACATTCCCTAGGGTATAAGCTTTCCAACGATACCTCATTCACCATAATCTGTTGAGTGGTTAAGGAGGAGTTAGGGAACACACAGACAGACTCACAGACCCACAGACATTACATCTATTCATATATAGACAGATAAGAACGCAGAATTTTTTTAATCTCACCTTTTTATAAAACATATAAAAATTAACCAATTTTAGCCCTTTAAAAATTGCATTTAGGTTCTAGATTAAGTACTTTGATAAATAATTAATAAAATATGGGTTTTGATTTTTATTATTAAACCGCTTTTGTTAAATATGTTGAATGGTTTTATTGTTAAATTGTCGATTCAATACTGAAATTATCGAGATCAGCTGGATTTAATTTACCTATAATTGTTTGTTAAATTACGTAATTTTATACAAAAAAGTAAAAACAATCTCTGGAAATGCTCTAAAACGCAATTTATTGAATAACCGCTTTCAAAAAAGGCGCTATATGAATTTTCCCTTCATGCTTTTAAACATAAAATTTTTATAATATAACTATCTAAATTAATATAATGCCTTTGTTTACCAATGATTGTTTTTCTTTACTTTGCCATTTTTCTTTCTCATTTTTAGGACTTTTAGCCTGAATTCTTTGTCGAAATGTTTCGTTTCGAAAATCCGTTGTCTAAAACCTTAATGTTTGAATTACGTCAAAATATATTTGTGTGGGAACAAAACGTGATCAGTTGTTCTTTTTTTTTGGTTTATTTATTATTTCAGGTTAATTCTTGCTGATTATTTAGACTGAAAAGTGAGTATCAAAAGCAAAAAAAAAGCTTTAGCACTGCTCAATGCTATCTAAATGCATCGATGATCTTCGTCAAAATAATCGTTTATACCAAGAGACAAGAAAAGGCATTTAGATTCTCCCCGTATGAGAAGTCATAATAGCCAGAAACAGTATGAAAATACACAAGCATGATTTTATACACTAAAGGTAAACCCAACGTGGCTGCAACAGTTGTTCGTTGGATTAAAAAATCATCTAACACAGAATTTTAGTGTCGCAAATAGGGAATTTGGAGCCGTCAACATTTTATAGGAACTTAAAACGGCGAAAAATATGAGCTTTAAGCCCTTAGAAATTAGCTTGAGCCCAGGTTAATGCTTAGTTTAGGTTTAATATGTAGGTTTTAGCGTCATTTATTTTCGGTTAAAGTTCCCAGTTTACGGTTCCAAGTTCCCTCCCTACTATACGGTTTTAGCTTCCCTATTTTTTGGCTCCAAGTTCATTGGGTTCATTATGGAAATCCTGATTAACCAACCATGATTTTGTCTTGTGGCATCTTTGGCACAAAATCATTACGGAAGTTTTAAATATCATAAAGAAAAAAAATAAACAAACACAGACTCTTTAAAATGATAGTAATATAATAAAAAAATTGCTGACTTCTACTTTTTGTTTCTATTAGCCTTGGCAAACTTGCTGTCTCCTACCTGCCTTTTACTGCTTGTAAAACAAATCTAAAGAGAAATAATTAACCATATACGTTTGTTGTTCGTTGATTTTCTGTCGCACGTGGTTCGGGTAAAACTTCGTAAGTTAAATTCTTGGGTTTTTCGCCGATTTTTGTAATCCCAAAATCTTCATTATATGTTTTTGAACCGGGTTGAAAGCTATCTGCCGAAGAATTCGTTGATCCGCTAGAGAACACAGAAGTCAATTTGTCCAGAAAGTTGAACATCCCTTCCGTTTGTGAAACATTTCTAAAAGGAATAAAACAATAAGAGTGTTCAAAAACAAAACCAAGCAATAGAAACCGTTTACAATGAACAGTGAGTATTTGTATCCATTTCGTCGCAAGCCTGTATATTTCTTCGGAATCGTATAATGCAAGTAAGAACATTCTTGTTACAAATAAGGAGACTTTTGTAAAAATAAGGTAAACGATAGTAATTATAAAATATAGCTGGAAAATTAAATAATTCTACTCACTTTCGAGTTATTGTTGGCGATTTCTCGTTCATTTGATCGATTTGTTGGCTCAGTTTACTCATTTCTTCTTCCGTATTTCTTCTAAATGCAAAAACATTAAAATGACTATTACTTACTACAATTTATATTATAAATATTATAAATAAATAATATATAAAATAATAAATAATATAAATTTATAATAATCATAAATATTTTGTTGCCTAATATTATGTTAATTTAATTTTATATTGTATTATTTTCAACTTAGATATTTTTTTACAAACAGTCGTCCCCCTGGAGCACGTTTACAAATCGTCATTACTATAACACAATATGTCAGAAGCGTCATAAAATAATCGTAGCTGTGACTCGTTTTATATCTTAACACACAGAAATCTAAGCAAAATGAGTCAGAGTCACGTTCATTTTACGCCGGTTGTGACTCATTGTGTCAAGATGACGTCGAAATCATCGTTACTATGGCACAATAAGTCAGAAGCGCTATAAAATACATATAACTACGACTCTTTTTATGTTTTTTAAACCCAAATAAAGGCTGGTTCATACTTATGTAAAAACGTCCTTTGGACAAAGTCCAAAGGACAAACACATCGTATGAACGTATGTAAAAACGTCCTTTGGACTTTGTCCAAAAGACGTTTTTATATAAGTATGAACCAGCCTTTAACCTTGTGAGTCAGAGTTACAATGATTTATTTTATTATTGTATACTTATTATTATATATTTATTATTATTATTATTATTATTATTATTATTATTATTATTATTATTATTATTATTATTATTATTATTATTATTATTATTATTATTATTATTATTATTATTATTATTATTATTATTATTATTATTATTATTATTATTATTATTATTATTATTATTATTATTATTATTATTATTATTATTATTATTATTATTATTATTATTATTATTATTATTATTTATACTTATTGTAACTTTTTATGTCAGAGTAACGACGAAATTCATGAAGTAAGATGTTGCCTATTTGTAAAAACCAATAAACGATTTAATTATGATAAGAATAATGAATAAATTACAAAATAATTATAGAACCTGTAAAAATGACCATTATAATAATTAAAAAATTAATTAAAATGTAAAAAGATTTTTTTTAGTTTATATAGTTTTACATATTTTTGCTAAAACTTTATGTTTTATTGTTTAACTGCATTAATAATAAAGCTTTTTGCCGCTAACCTTTTTTCTTCTGACATTCGAAGTTGAACTTCCAAATCTTCAATTTCTTTAAACGAGTTTATTCTATTATGACGGAGTTTCAGCAAATCTTCGTCCTCTAAATTTATACAAATTATGCTGAAACTTATACAGATTATATACAAACTTTAAACAAATTATTCTAAACTTTAAAATTCTTCCATTCAACAACGTTAATCTGGTAAGGTTTTGGGCACATCATAATAGTACAGGGGTATTTAAAACCGCCACTAAGCAGCTTAGGGCCACTAAAAATGAAAACTCGGGCTTATAAATAGAAATAAAGCTTAGAATTAAATTGAGACTTAGTCTTAGGTTTTATCAATTTTCAACAGGCAGCTCAAAGTTCTTAATTACGATACCAAGTTCTCTTTTTTTGGTTCTTTTTCGGTTTCAAACGCCCCGAATTGCAGTGTTAAGACAAAGCCAAAAAATATCAATTTATGGTAGTGCATTTAATTTCGGCACTTTTCCAAATCGGGTATTCTTGATTTTGGACTATATCTTTGGTAATTCTGGACGGAATACGACGTTTGATAGCTCAAATGAGAACTAATTATATGTGGATGACTGTCGTGAGCTTTTTATTTGCTATCTTATGATATTTTTATGTGAAATTGTGTGATTTATAAAAAATAAAATTGTTACTCGTTTTTAGAACATGGGCATTTCATGATTACACAATAAATTGGTTTAAAAATTAAAATGTCCTGGTAAAATTTAGTGTATTTTCCGAATTTTTAGTCCTTGTGGTTCTACGTTGCGTCTGTGGTGAGCAATCGTTATAAAATAAAATAGTGTAATTTCGGCACACATATTGCTAAGGTGAAAACGGGTTGAATTAAGTGGTCGGGTGTTAAATTGTAGTTTTAAATAGTTAAAATACAACGTTGAAATGTGTAGGGGCCATAGCACTGCACTTAAACTCGATTAAGGGGGTTCTTTTAAAAAGTGCCGAAATTAAATGCACTTTTTTCCCAAATTTAGCTCATTTTGATACCATTTGGCATTTTAGCTGTAACTTTTTGCCAGTTACACGTTGAACAACAAGTGGAAGCTTAAATTAAAGAAAACTGCCTGGAGATAATGATAGGCTTTTAAATTTTTGAAAATGATAATTTTTTGAACGAGAAACAATCAATTGTTTGTAAACTGCCGAAATTAAATGCACACATTTAATTTAATCAATTTTTTATTTTTTAAAAAAAACTGATTTAATTAAGTAAAAAAAAACAATTTTCGTACAGTGAAACTTTTATGCCGCAACGCAGTATAGTAAAAGCTTTAAAATGAGGTATCAAACATGAAAATCGGGCCATACAGTGAAAAGTTACATTGGAAAAACGAAAAAGTGCCGAAATTAAATGCACTGCCCTATACAAACTTTAAACAAATTATTCTAAACTTTAAAATATTCTTCCATTCAACAACGTTAATCTGGTAAGGTTTTGGGCACATCATAATAGTACAGGGGTATTTAAAACCGCCACCAAGCAACTTAGGGCCACTAAAAATGAAAACTCGGGCTTATAAATAGAAATAAAGTTTAGAATTAAATTGAGACTTAGTCTTAGGTTTTATCCATTTTCAACAGGCAGCTCAAAGTTACTAATTACGATACTGAGTTCTCTTTTTTTTTTGTTCTTTTTCGGTTTCAAACGCCCCGAATTGCAGTGTTAAGACAAAGCCAAAAAATATTAATCTATTTTACACATAAAAAATTTTCAGATGTCGACAAGCTGCAATTAAATTTTACCAGGTATTTTATAAAATTAAATCAATAATAATTTTGTTTGAGAACATTGGAAACAGCAAAAGAACCTTATTAAGTTGACAATTAAATATTTTGACTATTTTCATTACCTGATTGTTGAGTTATTTGATTTTCAACAGGACTTTCTTTATTTGATTCGGGATTTTTGTTTATATGAAAAAGTGGCAGATTGGTGTCTACGGTTTGATCATTTTTTTCCTTGGAAATGGGCAGTACGGCTGGTTGAATGGGACTTTTATGGCTGGATAACTCATTAGTAGGAAGTGTCACGGCTGGTGGAACAGGACTTTTATTGCTGGATGCCTCACTACTAGGCTCATTCAACAAGTTAGCAACTGGTTTTGAGCTAACGGTCGCATCGTATGTTCGGTAAGAAAAACCGATTCTAAAATAATTTCGGTAAACATGAAAAAATAGTTGAGCAAATATAACACGAATGAATGAGCGTGGGTCGGCAAAATATGAGAGAATTACTTGAGCGAGTTAAAATTTGTTCGCTCAATTGAAAACCAATACTTTTGTAACCAAGTGAAAACTTTGTTAATTTGTGCTTAAAAATTGTTTTGAGTTGTGAGTTATGGTTTATAAATTCTGGGCTTGATTCTGTTTTGTATTTCACAATTTTTTTAAAATTTTTTTCTTACGCAAATATTTAGATATTTTCTACATTTATTTTTCGTTAACTTTTTTTTATCTCACGTTTTTCTCCCTTTTCCGCTCCTTGGTTTTTATTTTTCAATTATATGAGGAAAACCAATACTTTTTTTGAAAAAAATCTTAAATTTTACCTTCATAACATTGCCGGATTTATCATAAAATTTAAAACCGTTGTTTATCAACAAAAAACACCTGTGATTGTTTTAAGCGTTTTCTAAGTTTATCCGCTTAAGAAACCAAATGCCACGTCGAAAAATTGAACTACGCACGCTTATTTAGATTCTGCGAAAAAAAACTGTGTTTTGTTAAATATTTTGAGAAACTACAGTGTTCCTACTTTAACTGCATAACTACATAGCAAGATTGTTTTAGAAAAAATATTTACAAAGCACAATTTTTAACAGTTTCTTGATGAAATATTGAATATTTAGAAACGCAATGCAATGTTATCTTTAACAATGATGATAAATCAATGGTCGATCGTTTTTACAAAAAAATATAAATATCGAAAATACATGCGCGAACCAAAAAATTTAATTATAAATAAATTCACGCCCATATTCTCCCCCCACAATAATTTAAAGGTAAACTCAACGTGGCTGCAACAGTTGTTCGTTGGACTGAAAAATACCCCCATTAAGTAACCACTCAAATCACGAGAATCTGACGTCACTCATATCAGCCAATCAAAATTCAGAAAATGAAAGATTTGAAGTAAGAAATCAATTTCAGATGGTAGTTTAAAAATAAATCTTATTTTGAGACACAAAAAAAACAAAATAGTTGTTTAATGAACACGTGAACACAGTGTTGCAGCTACGTTTGGTTTGCCTTTAGTTCTAAGGCGCCTAAAAATCGGGGAATCACGAATGAAACCAACTGCTGTTCGCTTTCTTAAAGGATAAACTTAAACAATTTTTCAAGTCAATTAATATATTAAATACGACACAGTTAATTTTAAAAATGAACTTTACTCTGTAGAGGGTCTTTTGTACAAGTCTACTCCACTCCTATGCATGAAATTTCCCGCTGGACATTCGTGAGAATGGACTTCGGCTCTTAACTCCGAGATCGGCGCACCGTCTCTACAAAGTGAATTAATATTAAAAAATACAGAATATAGAAAATATAAGCCAAATTGTATTCATGTGTAGTCTATTATTTAAGTGGGTTGCCGGTTTTCTTATTATACTTTTTTAATCCAGCAATTAAAAAAAAACAAAAATTTTTTGTTAAAATCTATCGCTACAATTATGGTTTATTTTAATAGGCACCTTGCACTGAAACTCCGTTTATACATGAAGTATGCAATAAACATAGAAAGTCACCATAATGGATAATTACCGTATCTCCTACTTATCTTTTGTAGTATGCAGATCAACCGATCGAAATTTCGCGCCCTTTCGAGGGTTGATCTGCATGCTACAAAAGATAAGTAGGAGATACCGTAATTTCCATTATGGTGATTTGCTTATGATTATTGCATACTTCATGTATAAATCGAGTTCCAGAGCAAGGTGCCTATACAGTTTTGCTTATATTCTAGCAAAATACGAACAAAAATAAAATAAAACCTTTTCTGATTATTATTGCGTCTTAGACGCGGAAGTAAAATTGCGTGATGTTATACTCAGTGTTGGTACGAGGTTTTTAGAGCCGTAAATAAGGAACTTGGAGCAGTCGAAAATGTTAAGGAACTTAGAGCCGCGAACAATAGGAACTTGGAGCAGTCGAAAATTTGTAGGAACTTAGAGCCGCGAACAATAGGAACTTGGAAATTTTTAGGAACTTAGAGCCGCGAACAATAAGAACTTGGAGCAGTCGAAAATTTTTAGGAATTTAGAGCCGCGAACAATAGGAACTTGGAGCAGTCGAAAATTTTTAGGAACTTAGAGCCGCGAACAATAGGAACTTGGAGCAGTCGAAAATTTTTAGGAACTTAGAGCCGCGAACAATAGGAACTTGGAGCAGTCAAAAATTTTTAGGAACTTAGAGCCGCGAACAATAGGAACTTGGAAATTTTTAGGAACTTAGAGCCGCGAACAATAGGAACTTGGAGCAGTCGAAAATTTTTAGGAACTTAGAGCCGCGAACAATAGGAACTTGGAGCAGTCGAAAATTTTTAGGAACTTAGAGCCGCAAACAATATGAACTTGTAGCAGTCGAAAATTTTTAGGAACTTAGAGCCGCGAACAATAGGAACTTGGAAATTTTTAGGAACTTAGAGCCGCGAACAATATGAACTTGGAGCAGTCGAAATTTTTTAGGAACTTAGAGCCGCGAACAATATGAACTTGGAGCAGTCGGAAATTTTTAGAAACTTAGAACCGCGCACAATAGGAACTTGGAGCAGTCGAAAATTTTTAGGAACTTAGAGCCGCGAACAATATGAACTTGGAGCAGTCGGAAATTTTTAGAAACTTAGAACCGCGCACAATAGGAACTTGGAGTTTTTAAGAAAATATAAATTGGGTTTAGATTTAGGCATCGCAAAAGCTTATTTAGTCCTTCGTGATTTTTACTTTTGGCTCCAAGTTCTCAATTCACGGTTCCAAGTTTCCTGGTACGGGGTCTTTAGAGCCACAAGCAGGGAACTTGGAGCCATGGAAAATTTTTGGGAACTTGGATCCACAAACAATGGAAACTTGGAGCCTTTAAGAAAAAGTTGGTTAAGGGTTAAATTTAGGTTTCGCTTAGGCTTAGGTAAACGTTTTACCGATTTTTATTTTCGGCTCCAAGTTCCCCACTTACGGCTTCAAGTTCCCTATTTTTGGCTCCAAATTCCCAAGGGTCCATCAACCCTAAATCTTAGTGTATAAAGTGTAACGTCCAGAAATATGCGGCCGAATAAATCAAGTTTTTTTTTGTAAGAAAGAATGCGAAACAATTTAGCTATTTTTAGGTTTTTTGGCTGAAAAACGAGCGATACAGGACTTGAACCTGTAATCTCCACCCTCAGTGCTTCATTGACTGACGTGCTGCGTTACACCATCACTCGACAGTGTTACATTAAACTCGTATTTATAAGGCGTCATATTTCTGAAACATTAACACAACGGGAGTTGTGACAAAAGGAATGGATGGTGATGGTTGTTAGTCCTTTTTGAAAACCATAGGGAAGTTTAGTATTGAGAAGTATTGCTGCAGTTTTTTTTTCCGCGTTTCAGACGTGGTTTTTAGATGATAAGAAATGATTTAATATATAATATTAATGATAATGTAAATATCCAACGGTGAGTTGTATTCACAAAACAATTCGTGGTTTTTTTCACCTTTAAAATCACACATTTTTGTAATTTTTAAGATAATTATGCAACAAATAAACCAATAAAATTGTTTAATCAACTCTATGAAATATATGTTTTATTGTCTTAAATTTTAGCCATGGGTCAAATACATGTGATATAGGGTAACTGACTTAATTTCGGCCACCTTTTTTTATTTTTTTGAATAAGTTTTTTTTGGCTTTTTCAATTAAGCCAAAATTTGGCCTAAAAATCAAACAATAGCTATATTTGTTATTCCAGTGCAAAACTTGAATATTTATGTTACACTTAAAAATCAGTGAAGGTTTAAAAATTTTTTTTTAAAGTGGCCGAAGTTAAGGCGCGTGCCATTTATTTCGACCACCTACAATAAACTGGCCAGAACTATTGCTTAAACGAACAATAAAAATTTCTAAAGGTTGCAAATTTACCCCTAGATATTGTTCTTGGTACATATAACTTAAGTTTTCCCGTTTGTGAATTTTAATAGTTATTAACAAGATTTTAAATAATTATGTCAAAACCTTAAAAAACAAGTTTTAATAACTTGTATTTTTTGTTCAATTTTTATTTTTGGCTTAAAAAACGTCAAAACAAAGTCAAAGGAGCAAAAAAAATCTTTATAAATAAGGTAATACAATGATATTTAAAAACAGCAAAAAACGGCAGCTTCTTTAACCTAAATTTTCAGGTGGCCGAAATTAACAGAATCTTAAAATGAGGAGTTAGTTAAACGCATTGAAAAATGCTTTTGAAGAAAATATCAAAACATGAAAATTAACAACTTTGAGCCTAAAATAGAAGATATTTTAAGGTTATATATTGCTTCGTTCTAAATTTGATGCAGTTTAAACACAAAGCAAAAATTAAGAAAATCACAAAAAATTCACTTTTTGTATGAAAATATTGATAATGTAGAATAACAAAAATAAAAAAACTTTTGAAAAAACACTTTATTCAACATTAATCCAGTTACTTTTGTGCTAGTTCTTTTGTGTTTTAAAAATAAGCCAATTTTCTAACACCCTAAATTGGTGGCCGAAATTAAGGCGTGGCCGAAATTAAGTCAGTTACCCTACTTTATGATTTTTTTTCATATTTTTATTACGTTTCTTGATGCGTAAATAAGTACATTAACCAAAAATATAATTAATTGCATAATATTGTTCATATGCTCATTTAGTGATATAATATATAATTCGCGTGTGATATATGCGCGAAGACACCTCTCCGCTCGCTTTCCCTTAATTCTTTCCCAGAAGTTGGAGCAACGCTCCAAGTCTTTCTGGGAACTGGGAACTGGGATCTGGTATCTGGAAAACAGGTGTGACCACTTGTTTTTGCCGTTTCTGGGATCTGGGAACTGGGATCTGGGAACTGGGAACAGGTGTGAACGGGCCCTTACTGTCTCAGTTAAGGCTCTTTTTTAAATAAGAGGACTAGTTGAATATGATTAGGGTCTAATAATGTCACAACCGTATTTTGACATGGCGGAGATAAATTTACTACAAATTATCAAATCATGGTGAAAATTTTTTTAAATACTTGTCTGAATGTATAGCGCTTGTCACTTAACACAGTTTTCATATGTTTCACTGTAAAAACAAAAACCTCAAGGAATTGTGGTTTTTTAAATGAGTTTTCTTGTTTACTAAGTAGGGCCTGTCCCAATTAAGACCAAATGATTTCAATCGCGCTAATTATTCATTAAGTATATTATTATTAAAACACCTTAATTTCGAAGGCAGGGACTCTTCCCACTGTTCTCCATACTTCTTCGTTGGATATTCATGTTTTACAGGTTTGTCCGGTTTTTTATATTTTTCAGCATCTTTTTGTCCCCAGAATTCTTTTAATTTCTCCATGCTAAAAATATAAGCTTTTTATCACAAAAAATAATAGTCATCAGGAAATGTTTTTATTCGCTATTGTTATCAAAAATATATATAACAAGGAAAAAATAAAACACATAAAACGAACCGTTTGAAAAAAAGTACCATTTAAATGGTAGTTTTACGCAGAAATACCAATTAAATGGTACCTTTTTTTAAACGGTTTGCTCTGAGTGTCTCATTTTCCCTTCCTTATATTTTTGGTGTCATTAATTTTTTTGTACCCAACGTATCTTTTCAATATTTTTTCAATGACTGATATGTAAAAACTTGGCATTTTTGATAAGCTGGACCTGCAAGTTTATTCAAAAAATTTTTATTCTGCATAACTGACTTATTTAGTTAAATTGGAATTTAAATTACCACTTTAAATTAATTGTAGAAAATACTATTCAATTTTTATAGACACCTTGCACTGAAACTTAAAATAAACATAAGATATAGAACACACAAACATTGCAAGGGAACGGAAAGTACCGTAATCATGCAATTTTTTTAAAAAAAAAAGACGAAAGGCGAAAGACGAAACCCTGGGGTGTTTAATAATGACATCACACTGATTATGTATGTTGATTTATATTAGAAATTGTCTGTTCTAAAACGTGTAATTAAGATTTGCATGTAAAAATAAAAAAATATATGGCAACAGATGTTATTATAAGTGGGTTTTTCCCGTCTTCCACGACTTCATTGAGGGAACTTTGCATGATTACGGTATTTTCCGTACAAGTTCAATGTTTGTGTGTTCTATATCTTATGTTTATTTTAAGTTTCAGTGCAAGGTGCCTATATGTACTGTATTGAGGGCCCTATAGTATTTTTTATCTATCAAACTGTTTTTGGTACCTATATTTTTAAACCAATTGGTACCTATATTTTTAAACCAAAATCTCATGTTCTGTTCTCAATTAAAATCAACATCACAATTTTTTTGGGGTGTTACATCAATATTCTTGTTTTGCTTAACCCCTTAAAGTCTAGATTCAACCCCTCTAGAGTTTAAGTTTTAACTTGTAAAAAATATTTCCCTTTTAAGATTGTTCCTTGTAAATTACAGCTGATAACTATATAAAAAATTAAGATTTTTTTGCGTAATGTTTTGTTTCCCTACTGTTTCCAAGACTGGGTATGATGTTAGTCACAAAAAGATTTAAATTTTTTAAAAAGATCAACCACAGCTTGTTAAGTAAAAACTGTTGCCGCGCTGCAAAAAAATCCACAGCATAACTAGCTTAAAATTTATGTGACTGTCATTTATTCCTTATTACATTTAGTTTTTTTATTGTGTTATCAATATAAGTCGATATGGTGGGGCTGTGTTGTTTGCTGTGATCTATTTCGTTAATATTGTAGGGTTTCTAACATATTAAAAAGGGTAGCAAAACAGAAAATTTTACTTTGTTTGCGACTCATTTTGGTGTGTTATATACACTAAGATTGATTTTAAGCTGAGCGGAAAAGTCAAATTTACCCAACTTGAGGTGGTAGTATTAAACAATTGAGTTTTCAACGGGGCGCTTTAGCCTCCTTAGCAACAGTGCACATAAGCGGATAGAAAATTCCACCGGTAGTATTTTACGACCGAAAATCCTAAGTTATTATATCTTGATGCTTAGGAGGAGTATCTTTCGATAAATTTAACCGACTAACTTAGTAATTTAAAAAACTTGGCTTTTTTATTGATGGAATTGCATAGTGGATTTTTAAAATATTTTTTAAAATGTTAATTTCAATGTGTTTTGAACCGTTTATATTTTAGATAATATTGTCTCTAAGGTAACATTTTTTAATTTTAAACATTAAACATAAAATAAAAATGAAATACCAACCACATACAGTTGGGATTGCACTTAATTCCCATTATTTTATTATTAAGTGTATTTATGATTGATATTGAGATTTGATAATCCGTTCCCATGTTTTTGCTTTCCCCCCCATTATCACAAAGAAACCTACGGTGGTGGTTTCTTCGTCTGACCATTGTGATGTGTAAACTTCATTGCGGTTAACTCTACGTAACACATAGGTCATTCCTAGGTGATACGTAATGCTTTACACGTGGATAAGATTTGCATAAAAGCTATCATACCAGCTTTAGGTATCCATTGCAATTTGTTCGCTTATTGCGCAGTGAGCGAGCAAATTTGAATGGTTAACGCTGTATGGTAGCAATATCCAAATTTTTTTTTATTTACGCATATATATGCCATCTAGGTACGAACTAGGTGATACGTAGAGTTAGCCGCGGTGTACACACCACAATGGTCAGACGATCATACCTTTTTTGTGAGACAAGGGTTCCACCGTGGTAACCGAAGAAATGCAATCACGGGAACGGGTTAATGCATATGTGTTTCAAATAATATTTTAAGTAATCTCTTCTTCCACAAAAGCATAATCGGTTAAAAATTACATGATTTAACTTTCGTGTTATTTAAAATAAAGTTAGATTAAAGGCACAGGACAGAGTTAAAATTCTTTGCTTTTTAATTTCTTAAAATTCTTTGCTAGAAAATTTTTTTTTCTCCAAAATCTTGTAACTTTTAGCGGCTAAAAAACAACCTTTAAAATAAACAAAAAATTCTTTTATAGATAATCCTTTGTAATGAAAGGTAAAATAAAACAACGGGTTTTTGGCATGATTTTATTTCAAAACACGTCGATTGTAAGTTTTAAAAAAATATTAAGCAAACTATTAATATTTAAGCTAAAAACTTTATTTAAGCTAAAAAAGTAAAAGTGAAAGTCTTGAAATAATAATAACAAATCAGATATTTTTTAATCAGCAAAACGTGATTTTTACAGTTGAATTTAATCTCAGAGTGTTCAAATTAAATTTTAGCTAAATTTATTAGCATTGAATGGTTCTGGCCTACTCTGAAATAATGTTTTCTTTATAATTTAAGATGGGATGCCACGCTTCGAAAGGGCAAATCATCAAAGTTAAATCAGCGGACGCTCTAACGCACAGCAAATCCACATCCAACACGCCGATTTCCAAGCGGCGTTCTGAATTGCTAAATGGTGGCGGACTTATAAAAGCGGCATCTAGCAGTCAGTTAGACAAAAAAATAAAGTAATGCTAAATTAAATTAAATTAAATTAAATTAAATTAAATTAAATTAAATTAAATTAAACCAAATTAAATTAAATTAAATTAAAATTAAATTAAAATTAAATTAAATTAAATTAAATTATATTAAACTAAATTAAATTAAATTAAATTAAGCTGAATTAAATTAAATTAAATTAAACTAAAATAAATTAAATTAAATTAAACTGAATTAAATTAAGTTAAATTATATTGTTAAGTAGTGGCAAATTGCTAAATTGCGAAATACTAAATTAAATTAAATTCTAGCAAAAGACGAAACAAAGTTTCGAAAAAAAAGCCTTATATTAAATGGAATAGTATAAAGCTACATAAGTCTAAAAACTAAATGCCAGAAAAGACTGAAACAAGTCTCTTTAAAACCTGTAAATTAATAACAGATTTTGTGAAGATTTTAGAAAAACAAAACCGAATAAAAACAATGCGTGTAAAAGCTTTAGTTTGCGTTTTTTAACTAATAATAAAATTTAATTCATATAAATTTCCCAAAGTGAATTAAACTTTACATGAGTTAACCAGCTGTAAATACCATAGTATTAGTTAAGTTACACGTCGTCAAAACGATACAAAAAAAGTATAACGCAAGCGTCACAGTAACCATGAAAAATTTCTGTCAAAATAAGTTATCGCATTGCGCATTAAATTTTGTAATTTATCATTATTTTCGTATAAAGCAAAACATACCGCCATATTAACAGCTTTTTAAAATCAAATATCAAGTTCTAAGTCCGAAAAACATTGAAAAATTCAGATTTAATATAAGGCGACTTTTAATTTAACAAATACATTCACAGCTAATTTTTTTTATTAAAAAAATACAAACATTAAACAAAAAGTCGCCTTATATTAAATCTGAATTTTTCAATGTTTTTCGGACTTAGAACTTGATATTTGATTTTAAAAAGCTGTTAATATGGCGGTATGTTTTGCTTTATACGAAAATAATGATAAATTACAAAGTTTAATGCGCAATGCGATAACTTATTTTGACAGAAATTTTTCATGGTTACTGTGACGCTTGCGTTATACTTTTTTTGTATCGTTTTGACGACGTGTAACTCAACTAATACTATGGTATTTACAGCTGGTTAACTCATGTAAAGTTTAATTCACTTTGAGAGAAATTTATATGAATTAAATTTTATTATTAGTTAAAAAACGCAAACTAAAGCTTTTACACGTATTGTTTTTATTCGGTTTTGTTTTTCTAAAAATTTCACAAAATCTGTTATTAATTTACAGGTTTTAAAGAGACTTGTTTCAGTCTTTTCTGGCATTTAGTTTTTAGACTTATGTAGCTTTATACTATTCCATTTAATATAAGGCTTTTTTTTCGAAACTTTGTTTCGTCTTTTGCTAGAATTTTTACGAGGTTACCCAGACTAGTCTTTTCTCGCATTAAATTTTTGAAGTGATTGTAGCTTCATAGTAATCCATATAAAAAAGAGTTTTTTCTGTTTCGATTTTGATAAATTTCCGTCTATTGAAACATTGTACCCCGCAGCGCTCACACGTCACCCAAGATTTATTTCATTTTATTTTTTTTAAATATTTTTATTGTTGCCATATGGCTGCTAATTAGTGGTAAGAATATTTTTTCGCTCTTTCCGTTGAAAATTAATAATTTTTATAAAAAGGTAAGGAATCATAATTTAAACCAAAAAAATAACCACAAGAGAATGTGTATTACTAAATGAAGTTACTTAATATGTAATTCATTAAGGAAAAAAAGTGTCACACAAGTACCCCAGTACCTAATGCGTAACTTAGAAAAAAACTAGTCGTTTTTCACATGAACAGAGGTTTAACTACGGGCAATAGAGCATATTCGAGAATGAAATTCAGGTGCGGGGGCAATTTAGCATCTACGTGCAAAAAATCAGCTCCAAATATTCACCACAGGAAAAAATTTTTGGGGGACCCCAAAAAAAAAAAAAAAAAAACAAAAAAAAGTTAAGCAAATTAAGCTTTTTAGATTTTTAATTGGCTAAAAAACTATTAAAGGTTTTGTTGATTTCGATGACGCCATCAACAATGGTTAACCGCGCAGTGACTTAACCCATTTAATATAAGGGAAAGAGCGCTCCGCGCTCTTCCCTGATTGTTAAGCGGACTTATAAAAGTGGCACCTAACACTCAACGTGACAAAAAATAAAGTAATAAATGTCAGACAAAGTCCAAAGGACAAAAAAGTAGGAACACGTTGTCCTTTGGATTTTTTCCAAAGGACGTTTTGTCATAAGTCTGAACCACCCTTTAATGAATAGTTATTACGCTTTTTAATTCCGAACTTTTCAACACATTTTTAATTCGATAAGAAGAACTCAAGAATTTGTTTTTCGATTTCAATAATATTTAGATAACTCATTATAAAAAAAATCTTTAAAAGAACGAAGCTAAAATTGCTTTCAGCTATTGTATCGATTTTTTAGCGGAACCGTTCTTCCTCCGCTTAAGAACCCGCCGAAAACTGCCGTTATCCGACCTATAACTCGACAGGAAGTGGAGCAGCGCGTGGACGAATTCAAAATGGAAATCGGGGAAGAAACGAAGAAAGTTGAAGAAGTTTCCGAATCTACTGCAGCAGACAAATTAAAAAGACCCGGGCCGTCTGCCGCCAGCGTGGTCAGCAATATTTCTTCGGGTACGGCGAATCATCGTCCTGACTAAAGGTAAACCCAACGTGGCTGCAACAGTTGTTAGTTGGATTAAAAAATTCCCCCATTAAGTAACCATTCAAATCACGAGAATCTGACGTCACTTTATCAGCCAATTAGATACGATTTAATACCAAGTATTTGTTTGACAATCTCATGTCAGATTCTCGTGATTTGAGTGGTTACTTAATGGACACATTTCCTTATCCAACGAACAACTGTTGCAGCCACGTTGGGTTTACCTTTAGGCAGAATAAACCGCATTGCGTATGAAATTAACGCGTTTAACGTTTTGGATTTTAAATGCCGTCTTTCGGTAACTAAAAAAATAAGTCGTAGTAACGCGTGTATTTTATAAGAACTATGACTTATTTAGCTGTAGTGACAACGTTTTTACGGTTGTTCGCTTTTTAAAATATTGCGAAAGCGGGACACAATCTTCTGGAGTCCGTACAAAAACCCCATGGACAACTCACCCATAGACCGAAATCCGCATGAACCAGGTTGTGTCAATTCCTCATAAATATAATGCGTTTGCAATATTTTCTACAAATCTTAACACTTAGAAAATACAAATAAAATTTATCATGATAAAATTTAATTTAAATTTAGGGCTTTGCATCGACTTAGGAAAAAGTTAAAACATTTTTTTTAATATTTTTATTACAATTAAGTTTTAAAACCAATTTTGGTTTGCGAACGCATTTCTCCATGCAATGGGGAATTAACACTGTTTCATAGAGAACTTGGTCATCGAGATCGAACACATGTTTTATGGGGATTTTGCACAATATCAACTTCTATTTTGTAAATCAAATACAATAGCAATAAAGCTGCAGCAGATTTATATGCAAATTTCCCATATTAGATTTTTCTTACTTTTGAATCGCCTTAATAAACAAACTTATTCGGCCAAATCGGGCCCATTTTTTCGGTATTTTTAACATTTAGTTGGCACTTTTGTTATAAATTTAACAATTATTTTACATTACAAAATAGTCCAAATGATTCTGGAATTTATCGTGAAGAAGTGGAATGAAGACAAAATTGTGATTTTTTGCATGGTTTAATATTTATGTAAATTATTTATTGTTACTATCCAAATTTAAAAATTTGGAACTAGTTAAAACAAAAGTTTTGATCAACTTAAAATGTAGCAATAAAATTTTAAAAAAGTAAATTTATATTTTTTATATGTAAGTTGTAAAGGATTCCTAAAAATTAAATTTCTTATAATTCATCGGCGGATAAAATATTATATCTATTGGCAAAACATGTAAACAAGAGCTCACAAGTTATTTTAGTGGCTTTGGTTTTATCATTTTTTACCAAATATAGGTTAATTATGGAAATTTTAAAATAAGAAGAACAAAAAAATCTGTTGGATTTGAACAACTTCAGAACATTTGGAAGTGAATAAGCTTGCAATCTAGCAAATTCACGTAAGGATTAATTTGCATACGATTTGGTTGAAAAGTGCGTTGGCAACTGTCGAAGCACCTTAATTTTTTTAATGAATAAACATCATACGGAACGACCAATCAGAGGCGTACCAACCAAGCTTATGCAAATTATTTTTTTCGTTAGTTTGGTCGATTAAATAATAACAAATATTCCTTTTTAGCTTCAAGAGGGCTTTCATATGATTTTCGAATTCCTGGTGATGGTTCTACAAAAGGAAAAATTCCCAGCAGCTTACAAAATGTAAAAATATTTTTATTATATAATATTAGGGGTTGTTAAAAAATACTACGGGATCCAAATATACATTACAGTATTTATAAATTAGAGATAAAATAATCTGACGATGTTGTTTTTAATTTTAATCAAGAATTTAAAACTTAAAGCTAAAGTCTTCCAGGCTGAAATTAAGGGCGTAACCGCTCTCCGCCAGGAAGAAATGAACAATAAACCATTTTTAAAAAAAGTTTTCAGCGGTTATGTAACCAATTATTATTTAGTTGCATTTTTTTCTATGCACGTGATATTTTCTTAAAAAACGAGTGGTTAGTTTACCACTTATCTATTTTCACCCTGATAGAATTTATCTTTAGACTTTGTCTTTGCTTATAGGCAAATAAATCTAGCTGGCCTTGATAATTGCTGTATTGAATTGACTGTTTAGCAACAAAACCGTTGAAAATTTTTAACGAAAGCGGTTATGTATTGGAAACTGGAGGTTGAACCAGAGGTTGAAATCAGAAATACCTTTTTGTGGGAGAAATCTTATATCCTGAAAGGTTAAATTAATAAATAACATAGAAAAACAACAAAGCTTAAATTCTGATCAATTTTTATCAATAAAAACTCAAAACTAACCCAGAGCTTATGGTTATTGTTTTTTTTTCAACCTCTGGTTCAACCTTTGTGACAACGGCGCAAAACGCATTTTAATTTCTTTTTTTATGATTTTTAATTTTGGTAGAAAATTAATTTATTTGGTTCTCAAAGGTAAATACAAATTCATTTTAAAATTTTGCAGCTTTATTATTTTTTTTAATTTTGAGGGAATATAATGAAAAACTTGTTAAGAAGAGCATACGTAACTGAAGTACATA
>JASAMX010014401.1:0-12962 GCA_030248175.1 Microlaimidae sp. YZB2_3 | reverse complement strand
TAAAAAACTAGGAGGGAGATCCGGACCCCTTCCTAGAATTTAAAGTTCGATTTAACCCGGGTAACCACCCCCCTAGCTTTCTGGACCGTTCTCACTTATGGGGGGTTCAACGCCCCCGGCCAACAAACTCCCCCTGCCCATCTTTGTGTCCAAGCATTATTTTATGTGGTGTCAACTGTATTCGCTAAGTATTAGCAAAAAATTTACATGGAAACAGTGCATTTAGGTCATTCAACTAAAAATTTAATTAACAATAATCTACCATAAATTAAATTTTTAAAAAAATATAAATGTCATTGTTTGGTCCTTTTGCCCTGTGAAATTTTTAATTGTTTCGTACTTAATAATTAGGATTAGAGCAGGATTTAGTCATGAAAATCAATGCGGTTAATTATATAGTTTTTGAAATAGTTTTTCCTAAAGGAATAAAGTAAAAAACCCTATAAATAATACAGCAGGTTTTGAAACATGCAATTTAGCACCACTAGTTCAATTGGTTGGGTTAAAAGACCTGAAATATTAACAACCAATGAATACAAAACGTTACACAAAAACTATTTACAAATTACAATAATTATTTTAAACATGAGATAAACAAAAATGTTTACATTAAAACTCAGCAATGTAATAAACTAAAGTCTGTTAGTTAAAAGTGCGAAGGTCTTTGCACTTAGATACTGGTATTTTCGCTATAGGAATATTTTCGCGGAACAAAAATTGATTTGTCGTCAAGAAAAAGAAAGTCGTGTATGTCCGATTTTTTTCGCAAAATTTTTGCCACAAATTTGAGTGTACAACCCGACGTTTCCTTGTGTTATATTTTTGCTAGGACTTAAATTTTTTAAGCGGTTATAATTTTACTTACAAAAAATTGATTAAATTTTGAATGTTTAAAGTTAGTAAAGTTGAATTTTATACAAAATAATTTTTTGTACAAAACTGCTGGCAAACTGTTAGCAAGATATTCTCACCTGAAAATTCTTCCCAATTGATATTTATTTTCGTACAGACTTTATATTTATTTTAGAGCAAAACAATTTGGTATATGATCCTGTTTTTGACTATTTATTCAGTAGGATTGTATTTTAAAAATGATTTAGTGTACATATTTCTAGAAATATTTAATTTTCTCGGGCTGTTTAAATCTCGAAGCAATACTGCCGCTCAAAAATCGAATTTTTTTAATAATTTTTGTTTTCCATTCCAAAAAAAAATTGCTTGGAATGGTGCGATGTTGTCATAATATTTTTTCAGACTTCAGTTAAAACACATTAAAGTTGCATTAAAAAATACTCAAATCAAAAATATTTCACTTATTTATACATAATACATTTAAACACAATGCAATAATACAACGTACTTTTCACAGAAAAGTAACTTACAAGTATAGCTACAACTACAACGCTACAAACAGCGAAAGATTAGAAAAATTAAATAAAAAAAATATAACAATATTAATTTTAATAATATTGTTCGTAAAATACAATTATATTTGATTGTAAATGAAATGTAAAAAACAACGATTAAAATACTGTGTCGCCCAGAAAATAAATAACTCTGGTGTTGAATAAAAAACGCTAAATAATTTGCTATTTTTAACCTTTTGGTTGAGAATGGGCAACAAAAACGCGGAATAAGAAACCGCCAATACTGCTTAATGTTATACCGCGGTGTTTTTTTAAAATTCGTTAATTCACCATTTCCTGCTCATTTTCCTGCCCTTATATTCTAAAACGCGGGACACCATTTACATTCCGCCTCTGGCAACAATAGTAATAGGAAAGGGTTAACCTATCGAGAAAAAATGGGTATTTTATCAGAAAAAGAAGTGTAACATTTACCGTAAGAGAGAATTCCAATCCCGAACTTTGTTGCTGCAAAACAACAATTTAATTAGATGCACGCCGAATTTAAACACAATAGCGCCAGCTCATTTTTAAAGACTAGAACCAAACTTTTTATCAGTGAGAATATCTTGCTAACAGTTTGCCAGCAGTTTTGTACAAAAAATTATTTTGTATAAAATTCAACTTTACTAACTTTAAACATTCAAAATTTAATCAATTTTTTGTAAGTAAAATTATAACCGCTTAAAAAATTTAAGTCCTAGCAAAAATATAACACAAGGAAACGTCGGGTTGTACATTAAATTTGTGGCAAAAATTTTGCTAAAAAATCGGACATACACGACTTTCTTTTTCTTGACGACAAATCATTTTTTTGTTCTGCGAAAATATTCGCAGAGCGAAAATAGCAGTATTGAGTGCAAAGACCTTCGCACTTTTAACTAACAGACTTTAGTTTATTACATTGCTGAGTTTTAATGTAAACATTTTTGTTTATCTCATGTTTAAAATAATTATTGTAATTTGTAAATAGTTTTGTGTAACGTTTTGTATTCATTGGTTGTTAATATTTCAGGTTTTTAAAAATACCAATTGAACTAGTGGTGCTAAATTGCAATTTCTAAACCTGCTGTATTATTTATAGGTTTTTTACTTTATTCTTTAGGAAAAACTATTTCAAAACTATTAATTAACCGCATTGATTTTCATGACTAAATCCTGCTCAATCCTAATTATTAAGTACGAAACAATTAAAATTTCACAGGGCAAAAGGACCAAACAATGACATTTATATTTTTTTAAAATTTAATTTATGGTAGATTATTGTTAATTAAATTTTTAGTTGAATGCTCTAAATGCACTGTTTCCATGTAAATTTTTTGCTAATAGTTAGCCAATACAGTTGACACCACATAAAATAATGCTTGGACACAAAGATGGGCAGGGGGAGTTTGTTGGGGGGGGGGTGGACCCCCCCATAAGTGAGAACGGTCCAGAAAGCTAGGGGGGTGGTTACCCGGGTTAAATCGAACTTTAAATTCTAGGAAGGGGTCCGGATCTCCCTCCTAGTTTTTTAGGGGGGGGGGTCGACCCGGGGTGCAAAATTTTGAAATCTAGAGAGGGTCAGGTGGGGTCCGGTGTCCAAAGGAAAACAATTTTAATTTTAAACCATAATAACTTTAATAATTGTTCTTTTTATAGGACGTTCTGGCGATATTATGTTCTGGCGATGTTATAGCGATATTCTGGTGTAAAAAGGGTGTAAAAACATGAATATGTGTTAAAAATTCACGTTTTTGGAAGAAAATTTAGTATAAAAAAAGTACCTAAAATTTTCCCGAGGGGTGAGGGGGGAGGTCAGATTTCAAATTCTAGAGGGTGGTGTCAGGGGTAAAAAATTCGGAAATTTGGGGGGACGGCCCCCTTAGATTTTCGTGTTGGGTGGGGGGTCCGGGTCCCCAAATTTCCAGTCTAGGGGGGGTGGACCCGACCTTGCCCCCCCCCCCTTTCTCACCTATGCCCCCCTCAACAAAAATTCTTAAAACTGCCGACACTTCCCTAAAATTTGGAGTACCCCGGATACCCCCCCCCTCCTAAAATTTGAGGGGTCCCAGTACTAAAAACTCTAAAAATGAGGTATTTGGGGTATACCCCAAAAAATTTTTTTGGCACAACCCCCCTCAATTTTCGGGGGTCGGTTATACCCCCCTCCGAAATCCGAGAGGCTGCTCATCTATGCTTGGACAGTAAAAATTGATACTACAGGTTATCGTTTTACTAAAAAGTAGTTTATAATTCGGTTCGAATCGGACCTTCGTTTTATTTGATAATCTATTGATTGCAGTGCTTTAGATAAGTTTTTTGAAGTTGTTTAATATTAAAAACATTTTAATTGTTGGTTTACTGTGTTATTTTATAGTTATATCAAGTGCCATTATCTGTTTTAAAGTCTTACTTTTTTATTAATAAGCCGTATTAACAAAACCTGGGTATGTGGCCTTTACGTCTTGAGGAAGTTCAAAATTGGCTCGTTGCGTCATTTAACGTCCCAAAAGACATGGAAACAAGCTGTGTTTACTTTATTGACTAGCCTTGAAAAATGCTCTAAGAATAGAGCAGGAAAAAGGGGCGATTTTTCCCCGGGCGTATGTTTAGACAGAAAAGATGTAGACTAGTCTGAGATAAACATTATGTGGACTATAGGAAATTTGCATTTGGTTTGGCCAGCTGCTCACTAAATAAAAATTTCTACGATATGATAATGATTTGTTTATACATTGATAATCACACAGCACTGTTGCATTTTTTTTTAGTTTGATGAAATGTCAATTGAAAAAATCATACTCACAGCAATCTTTGACAAGCGCGAAATCGCCACTTTTTCAATTAGAAGGTTATATTTGTATGTGTAAGAAACAAGTATAAATTTGAAAAAGTGGCGATTTCGCGCTTGTCAAAGATTGCTGTGAGTATGATTTTTTAAATTGACATTTCATCAAACTAAAAAAAAATGCAACAGTGCTGTGTGATTAGATCAATGTATAAACAAATCATTATCATATCGTAGAAATTTTTATTTAGTGAGCAGCTGGCCAAACCAAATGCAAATTTCCTATAGTCCACATAATGTCCATCTCAGACTAGTCTAAACATACGCCCGGGGAAAAATCGCCCCTTTTTCCTGCTCTATTCTTAGAGCATTTTTCAAGGCTAGTCTACCACTTTTTTTGAATTAAATTAAAAAATAGCCTAATAAACTATAGTTTTAGCTGCGCAATGACATATGTTTATAATCATTCCGTTGCCGAGATAAAATAAAAAAAATAATAAGAAGATGAATTTAAATTACAAAATTAACCCACGTTGTTTAATTATAGTTAGTGCGGTGCAGATGCGCTCCAGACAAGGTTTACCTACGTTCTCTAAATATAGTTGGCGCGATGCCGTGCGCCAATGATTGCAATTATAATTTTTAAAGTAAAAATAATAATAATAATAATAAGATGATGAACATGAATAACAAAATTTACTCACGTTGTCTAAGTATAGTTGGCGCGGTGCCGTGGGTTAAATTGCAGTTGGCACCCCGCACCACCGATGATTAGCGGCGCGTGGCGCTCCCGCGCCACCGACGCTTATTATTATTTTTTAATAAATAAAACTTTGAATTAATTTTGTCATCAGTAATGCAAGAATTAAAAAAAAGTACTCGGTTGTTTTTGCCGTTTTCCGCGCGGTTGAAGCCGATGGCGCTGGGACTGGCGCCGTTTCTGCCACCAATTAAAACCGGTCTGCTATTTTTGTGCGGTTTTTATGAGGGGATGTTGGTTGTCTGCTCTGTACAATCCTTATTGTTGCCAAAAGGCTGTTATTGTGCGGTTGGGAGTTTTTATTTGTCTAATTTTCAATTTTTTATTTTGATCAATAAATCGATAACAAGGACCTAAATGAAAAAAGTGCTTCCTAAGAAAGTTGCGTAATTCCTTCTTCTTTCTAATGAGCCCATGTTTATTTTTGATCAATCAGTAACGAATGAGGAATATCGTTTTTAAGAATGGAGCGTTGGAATAATAATAAGAAGAAGAAGAAGAAGAAGGTTCTGAATTTCAAAATTTACCCACCACGTTCTCTAATTATGGTTGGCGCGGCGCCACGGGGCTAAATCGCCCCGTGGCGCTCCCGCGCCACCCATGAAAAACAATATTAACACAAAAACTAGCTTTACTTTTTGGTGCTTGCTGTTTGTGTTTTTTGAACTTGCTGTTTTGTGGTTTCGCGCTACTACCTAAGCATGGCTGAAGGTGACGCACCCAAATCTTGTAAATATGGCTGAATAAACATTGTTGTACATTATATTCGTGTCCAAGGAAAATAAAATTTTTAATGTTTCATTCATATTTTCATTTTTTTATATTGTGGTAAAATTTTACCAATCAATACTTAACAAAATTGGTTCAAAACAGTATTAAATGCAATTTTTTAAATTTCTGAATAAAAAGGATAAATAGCGGTAAATAATGGTATCTGTATTTTATATGAAACCGCTAGTCGATTTTTAAAGCTTTAAAAAAGAAGAAAATCTTATTGTTTAACTAGCAAAACTGACTTTTTAATCTTACAGTAAACCATTTTTTGTTTTTTTTTGTCAAATTTACAGATTAACTTAACAATTTAAAGGTGGGTGTTCAGTATATGAAGCGTAATTTGAACTTGTACACGCAAATTGTTTTGTGTTTTTTTTTTAAACGAAAACATAATATATTTGTGTTGTTATAGAAACCAACCTTTTACTTAACCCGTTCCCGTGAAGGCCTTTTTTCCCGCTACAACCGTGAAACCTTCCTACGACAAAGGTAAAACCTTCGTCTCACGGTGGTGGTATTTTCATATGACAAACGTCGTACTTAAAACCTTACCGCGGTAAGCTTTTCGCATGACCTGGATTGTACTTCCGTCATACATAATTTTTTGTGCGCGAATAGTACCCAGTGAGGCAGCAAATTGAAATGGTTAAAGCTGTACTGTAGTAATATGCAAATTTTTGCAACATGTAATATCCTACGATTACACTTTATCCGTGACAAAAATTTGCATATTGCCAGCGTTCCGCTTTAACCATTTCATTTTGCTGGGTCACTGGGCACCACTCGCGCAAAAAATTGAGTATGACGGAAGTATGACATAGGTCGCACCAAGGTTTCACGGTTGTAACCGGGGAACGCAATTACGGGAACGGGTTAAAATTGAGCTTTAGTTATACTGTTATAAAGAAGAGTTTGACCGGAGGTCGTATCAATTTTGAAAATCACAGTATTGAAGCGGAAATGAAAAATGTGTTGTTGATAGAACATAATATAAACTGTGCTGCCTATTTGTTTTAAAAAAATAAGCATTTAACAAAAATATTTTGGCTAAATTACTGTTTAACCTAATTAATCCTGAAAGTATTTATTTATATGGAATCTATTTGCCGGTTAAATGCTCGCCGTGCTTTTTCTGTTAATTTTTTATAATATGCGAATTTAGATTTAGACATTGACACTATCATACAATGCCGAAGTACTACTGCGATTATTGTGACGCGTTTTTGACGCACGACTCGGTAAGTTACTGCGTTGCTTTTATTAAAAAACCAATATAAAAAATATTAGTAGTGAATAGCGCATAATTTTACTTTTTAGATAACTTCTTAAACAAAACTTAAATATCGTAAAAACTAAGTAGATATTGGTAACGGATAACTTTCGCTTTATCTATTTGTAATTTGCGAAATTCTCGCAAAACGATAGGTGAAAAATTTACCAACAAAATAGGTGATTTTTTTCAGAAGATATTTTACACAATTTTAATTTTACATCAGTTTTAATTTTTCGCTTGTTTGTAAATATTTATTTTTCAGCCGTCTGTTCGGAAAACTCATGGAAATGGAAGAAAACACAAGGAAAACGTTAGATTATACTACCAGCAGTGGATGGAAGAGCAAGCTCAAAAACTTGTTGATGCAACTGGTTTGTTTAAATTCAATATTTTTTGGCTTCGCTTAAAGGTGTAGTGTACTAAATCATGGTGTATTTTTTTATTTCTGTTTAATTAATACTAATCGATGTATCAGGTCACACTGAAAAAAATTGTATTACACCAAAAATTAATTCTCAACGGTTAACAAGTTATTAACAAGAATACCGCTTGGTTATTTCCAATATGTTTTTATACACCATTTTTCAAAACAAAACATTTCTAATAAACGGATATTAACAAAACTTTATAGAATTCATGCTAAGGTACCAAAAAGCTTAAATTTTAAATTTGGTTCAATTACAAAAAGTATTAGATAAACAATGCCATTTTAAAAATATCATATTCTAAAAATAATGTTTGGTTTATGGTGTGTTTTAGAAGATTTTTATAATTGCAAAATGTAAAACTTAAAGAAGTGAAATGTCTTTTTTGTGGGCAGTTTACTTTTTTAAAAAAAGTAAAATTTTAAATAGCTAACAAATAATACCAGAATAACAGCAAACAAAAACACACCAAAAAAACCTACCAACTACAAAACACAAATAAATTTTTTTAATGACAATACTGATTTAATACTTTTTTGAATTGAACCAAATTTAAAACTAAAGCTTTTTGGTACCCTAGCATGATTTCTATTAATTTTTATTAATATCCGTCCAATAATTTTTTTTTAAAATGGTGTATAAAAAACAACATTGGAAAGAACCAAGTACTATTCTTGTTAGTAACTCGTTAACCGTTGAGAATTAATTTTTGGTGTAATACATTTTTTTTAGTGTTACCTAATACATCGATTTATATTAATTAAAACGCAAAATAAAATACACTATGAATTAGTATACTGCACCTTTAAAACCAATTTTCTCTTTATATTTTTTTTAATTTCTAAAAAATAGTTTTAAAATGTTCCAGACCTGAGCATTGCCTTCCAGGGTTTTATTAGGGTGGGCAATTCTAAAATGGGGGGCACGGGGGCAATTTTTTGAAACGAGGGGAGAAGCAGGAGAGAAAGAGAAAAAAGGAGGAAAAAAGAGAAAAAGAAAAAAAAGCAAAAATAGTTCTAAAATTGTTTAATATGCATTGAAATAGGGTACTTTTTTATTTTTTGGCGGAGGAACGTTTCCAGACTGTGCACAAGTCTGATGTTCAGTCTATTTTTTATTATTATATAATTAATTACAAGTTAGAAAGAGGTCTTAAAATAAACGGTGGTCAAAATTGGGTCAAAGCGATGCTTGTATAGGAAATTAACTTATCTTACAGTGGTCTACTTTTGATACATTTTTTGCTATGTATTTCTGATTAATGTTTTTTATAATTGCTCCTCAGGGTGTTTAAAAGTAAGGGGCAAGGCATTGAGTGACTTGAACTGAAAAAAATAGATAAAGGGTTCAAAAAGTGAAGTTTAAGTAAAAATAGATCTTAAACGGTTTAAAATTGGTTTAAAATTGTGAAAATTTGCTAAAATAGGTAAAAAATGCGAATATTTTTAGTATTTGTTATTAATTTCAGAGGGGAAAGGGGCACAGTCACTAATAAAATGCACAAGTCTGATCGTTATTTTGAATAACATTTTACTACTAATCAAAATTTTTAGCGAAAGCCTTCAAGGAAGGTAAGATCCCGTCCAATCCTCTGGCCTCCGTGGTAAGGCCAGCTGGAGGGGCGATAATCTCTTGTGCATTATTTTGACGCAAATTTATTAGCGGGAAGAGTTAAATTACATCTTTAAATAAAAAAACGCTGAGTCAAAACTTTTGTCAAAGCGATGCACGAATTACATTTTTCGTTAGTTGCTTTTAATATTACTTTGTACAATCAATATTTTTAGCGAAAGCCTTCAAGGAAGGTAAAATCCCGGCCAATCCTCTGGCGTCCGTGGTGAGGCCGGCCGGCGGGGCCATGATCCCCCCACCGGCGGCCTTGGGCGGTCCCGCGGGACCCGGACCCAGGATGCCGCCGGGCATGATGCCCATGGGCGCCATGCCATTCATGATGATGCCCGGACCTGGTGGAATGCCGAGTAAGTGTATTTTATTGGTTTGTTAATAGTAATTAGAGGAGCTTGAAGATGAGTATTTAGATGTCGTAAAGTCTGTTTTAGAATGATTAAGACTGGAAAAATTTTTCAAGTGAGCATATCTCGCTAACGGAACGGTTGATTTGCCAAAGGGTTGTTAGTTACAGAATTTAATTAGCCAACTACACAATTATAGAATTGTCGTCTGACTGAATAAACCGTACTGTTTGTGAATAAGGCTTACCTGGAAATGAAAATTTTTTATAGTCGTAATCATTTTTGAGCAAGAATACCTAAATAAGTGTTAATTAACGTTAAGCACTCTAAGCGTAAACCGCAAAACACTATCTTTTATGGTGCAAAATGAAGGAAAAAGATAAATAACAATAAGTCAGTACAGTGATTACATAAATATAATAACTTTTTACGTTTGCACCATAAAAGATAGTGTTTTGCGGTTTACGCTTAGAGTGCTTAACGTTAATTAACACTTATTTAGGTATTCTTGCTCAAAAATGATTACGACTATAAAAAATTTTCATTTCCAGGTAAGCCTTATTCACAAACAGTACGGTTTATTCAGTCAGACGACAATTCTATAATTGTGTAGTTGGCTAATTAAATTCTGTAACTAACAACCCTTAGGTAAATCAACCGTTCCGTTAGCGAGATATGCTCACTTGAAAATTTTTTCCAGTCTCAATCATTCTTAAACAGACTTTACGACATCTAAATACTCATCTTCAAGCTCCTCTAATTACTATTAAAAAACCAATAAAAATACACTTACTCGGCATTCCACCAGGTCCGGGCATCATCATGAATGGCATGGCGCCCATGGGCATCATGCCCGGCGGCATCCTGGGTCCGGGTCCCGCGGGGCCCCCCAAGGCCGCCGGTGGGGGGATCATGGCCCCGCCGGCCGGCCTTACCACGGACGCCAGAGGATTGGCCGGGATTTTACCTTCCTTGAAGGCTTTAGCTAAAAATATTGATTGTATAAAGTAATATTAAAAGCAACTAACGAAAAATGTATCACTTTTCCAATTCGTGCATCGCTTTGACAAAAGTTTTGACTCCGCCTTCTTTTTTGAAGATGTAATTTAACTCTTCCCGCTGATAAATTTGCGTCAAAATAATGCACAAGAGATTATCGCCCCTCCAGTTGGCCTCACCACGGACGCCAGAGGATTGGACGGGATCTTACCTTCCTTGAAGGCTTTCGCTAAAAATGTTGATTGGTAGTAAAATGTTATTCGAAATAACGATCAGACTTTTGCATTTTATTAGTGACTGTGCCCCTTCTCTCCTTTGAAATTAAAAAAAATACTAAAAATATTCGCACTTTTTACCTATTTTAGCGAAATTTTCACAATTTTAAACCAAATTTAAGCCGTTTAAGATTTATTTTTACTAAACTTCACTTTTTGAACCCTTTATCTATTTTTTACAGTTCAAGCCACTCAATGCCTTGCCCCTTACTTTTAAACACCCTGAGGAGCAATAAAGATCTGATTGACTATAAAAAACATCAATCAGGAATACATAGCAAAGAATGTATCAAAAGTAGACCACTGTAAGATAAGTTAATTTCCTATACGAGCATTGCTTTGACCCAATTTTGACCACCGAGGTCAGCATGTTTATTTTAAGACCTCTTTCTAACTTGTAATTTATAAATTAATTATATAATAATAAAAAATAGACTGAACATCAGACTTGTGCACAGTCTGGAAATGCCCCCCCGCCCAAAAATGAAAAAGTACCCTATTTCAATGCATATTAAATAATTTTAGAACTATTTTTACTTTTTTCTTCTTTTTCTCTTTTTTCCTTCTTTTTTTTCTCTTTCTCCCCTGCTTCTCCCCCGTTTCAAAAAATTGCCCCCGTGCCCCCCCATTTTGGAGTTGCCCACCCTAATAAAACCCTGGAAGGCAATGCTCAGGTCTAGAACATATTAAAACTATTTTTTTTTAGAAATTAAAAAAAGTATAAAGAGAAAATTGGTTTTAAAGGTGCAGTATACTAATTTATGGTTATTTTATTTTGCGTTTTCATTAATATAAATCGATGTATTAGGTAATACTGAGAAAAAAAATTTATTACATCAAAAATTAATTCCCAATGGTTAACGAGTTATTAACAAGAATATTTCGTGGTTCTTTCCAATGTTGTTGTTTATACACCATTTTAAAAAAATTTTTATTGGACCGATATTCATAAAAATTAATAGAAATCATGCTAGTGTACCAAAAAGCTCTAGTTTTAAATTTGGTTAAATTCAAAAAAGTATTAAATCAAAACTGTCATTTAAAAAAAAATTTAATTTGTGTTTTGTAGTTGGTGTGTTTTTGTTTGCTGTTATTCTGGTATTATTTGTTAGCTATTTAAAATTTTACTTTTTAAAAAAAAGTAAACTGGCTACAAAAAAGATATTTCACTTCTTTAAGTTTTACATTTTGCAATTATAAAAATCTTCTAAAACACACCATAAACCAAACATTATTTTTGGAATAAGATATTTTTAAAATGGCATTATTTATCTAATACTTTTTGTAATTGAACCAAATTTAAAATTTAAGCTTTTGGTACCTTAGCATGAATTCTATAAAGTTTTGTTAATATCCGTTTATTAGAAATGTTTTGTTTTGAAAAATGGTGTATAAAACATATTGGAAATAACCAAGCGGTAATCTTGTTAATAACTTGTTAACCGTTGAGAACTAATTTTTTGTGTAATACAATTTTTTTCAGTGTGACCTGATACATTGATTAGTATCAATTAAACAGAAATAAAAAAATACACCATGATTTAGTACACTGCACTTTTAAGCGAAGCCAAAAAATATTTAATTTAAACAAACCAGTTGCATCAACAAGTTTTTGGGCTTGCTCTTCCATCCACTGCTGGTAGTATAATCTAACGTTTTCCTTGTGTTTTCTTCCGTTTCCATGAGTTTTCCGAACAGACGGCTGAAAAATAAATATTTACAAACAAGGAAAAATTAAAAACTGTCATTTTTATTTCTAAAACTTGCCGATTTTGACTAACAAAATTAAAACTGTGTAAAATATCTTCTGAAAAAATCACCTTTTTTGTTGGTAAATTTTTCACCTATCGTTTTGCGAGAATTTCACAAATTACAAATAGATAAAGCGAAAGTTATCCGTTACCAATATCTCCTTAGTTTTTACGATATTTAAGTTTTGTTTAAGAAGTTATCTAAAAAGTAAAATTATGCGCTATTCACTACTAATATTTTTTATATTGGTTTTTTAATCGAAAGCAACGCAATAACTTACCGAGTCGTGCGTCAAAAAACGCGTCACAATAATCGCAGTAGTACTTCGGCATTGTATGATAGTGTCAATGTTCTTAAATCGTAAATTCGCATATTATAAAAATTTAACAAATAAAGCATGGTGAGCATTTAACCGGCGAATAGATTCCATATAAATAAATACTTTCAGGATTAATTACTTAAAACAGTAATTTAGCCAAAAATATTTTTGTTAAATGTGTTATTTTTTTAAAACAAATACGCGGCTCAGTTTATATTATGTTTTATCAACAACAC
>JASAMX010014398.1:0-11044 GCA_030248175.1 Microlaimidae sp. YZB2_3 | reverse complement strand
TTATGTCCATCTACTTGGTTCAGTTATGCTATAGGCTATCATTATATAGCTACATTTTTGGGTTCTAATGATTTGTAATGAAGACTCTGTTGACGAAGTGCAACTTTATTACTTATCTTGTCCATACGCGTCTGGAGAAGCGCCAGAAAACGCGTATTTGTTAACACTTACTTGCATGTTATGCTTATTTTGTTTGAAATTAATATTAAGACATTCTCATGTGACTTCCTTTTTTACTTTCGTTTTATTAGATCTGAATATTTGGTTTTAAATAGACGGTAAAAATAGTAATATTTTCTTTGTACCATTGCGGTGACGTGTGACTCAATTAATGCCGTTGTCTTAATAGCTAATTAACGCATGCAAAAATTGGTCCACGCTGTAGGAATTTCTTAAATTCAATTTGGTCAAATGGTTAAAAACCGTAAACCAAAGCTATTACACTTAAACCGTTCACACTTATTCTTTTTATAGAATTTTGTTGTTTCTAAAAGTTTAATAAAATTTATTATTAATTTGCATGTTTTAAAAGAGACTTGTTTCAGTTTTTTCGGACAGTAAATTTTTAGACTTATTGCAGCTTTAGTATTATATCATTTAATATAAGGCTTTTTTTGAAACTTTGTTTCAGATTTCGCTAGAATTTTCGCTTTTAAAGTATTGGATCCGATGTCATGATTCGAAAAAGTGAACAATAAAAATATTTACAGAAAATTTAAGAACTTAACAATATCCATACAATCGTGTCAACTGTCAATATCCAAAAAATAAATATTTTTGAAAGTATATATTGCAGAAAATTTTTGTATGTGTAACAACTCCTGTTTTGTTGATGTTTCCTAAATACGACGACTTATAAAAGCGAGTTGTAAAAGAAAAGTAAAGTCAGCTGGTGATTTGCAATACAGAACGTCAGGTGTTAGAGTATTGAGGCTGGCGATACATTTTGAAGTTTTGTATTACCTATATTTGATCCAAAAAACTACATATGAGTAATTTTTTCCGCATTTTTAAAAAAAAGCTTTTTTTAATTTATTTCATTTTATTGTTTGAAAACGGTTGGTGACAATCGAAACCGGTCACACGTTTTATCGTAAATAAAATTTCTACGCCGAAATCCCATCTTGTATTCACAGTTTTATCATGACGTCTCAAAATGTAATTAAAAAAAACTAGCTTAATTTGACCTAATATTTTGAAACCTGACATGGCTGACTTTATATATATATATATATATACTTCATCCTATGTAGTCACACAAAAATTGGTGTATTGACAAAAATTTGTCGTGAGTACATTTTGCCCGACTAGGGTCGACCAGTATAGTCGATACTTTAACTATGAACTGAAAAACAAAAAAAAAACGAAATTTGTTTTTACATAAAGCTCTTTGAAAATTTATTTTGAAGTTAAATTGAGATGTTAAATAGCGCCAAATTAATATACTGAGAAAATAAAATTTATTAAATTATTTAGGCCCTTAAATACTCAAATTTTGGCTTTTAAAGATTTCCAAGAAGTGTAATTAAATTATATAATTTAAATATTATAAGAATTAATATTTAAATTATTTAATTTTAATTACTGACTGTGAGGAATTAAAAAAATGTTTGCGATTTAATTTATGTACAATTGAATATTTTTGTTTTCCACAAAGCTTTTTATAAACTTCATTTTTTAATAAAGCTTATATAGCAACTAATTTAGGCAGTTTTCCCAAGCTAATTATACCTCACTTAAACACATGTTTTGTGTGTCAACGCACACACAAAAATAAAAAAAAACGCCTGAGCACTATAAAATGTTTACCTTCAATGTTCTAAGATTTTAAGCTGTAAATAATAATAAGAATAAAGAGTGATGAAGATAAACTTTTAAATTTAGCTACGTTTTTTAGTTTTATTCAAGATGACACCGTGAAGCTGAGTGTCTCGCGGTACTCACATGTTACCCCGGTTTTATTTTATTTAACTTTTTAAATTTGTTTTAAGTTGTTCGTTCTTCACTTGGAAGTTTGTTCGTTCTTCACTGGAAAATTAGCCATTTTTATAAAAAAAAGTAAGAAATTATAATCAAAACCAAAACAGTAATCGCAAGAGAATGTTTATGAATTTATTTAGGTACTTAATACGTAATTCAGAAAGGAAAATAAGTGTCACACCAGTACCCCAGTACCCAATTCGGAAAAAATTGGTCGTTTTTTACTTGAGCAAAGATTTAACGAACCGAGACAATTAAAATAACTGTAATCTAAACAAATAATTGTTACTTTTTAACCAACTACTTTACAAATTATTTTCTCGGTTCAAAATTTTAAAAACAGGCTTTTGGAAATCTATTAGTAAATTTAGAGAGTACGTGCAAAAAATAAGCTCCAAATATTTACGACAAGAAAAATTTTTGGAGGGCCCAAAAAAAAAAACAAAAAAAAAACGAAAGTCAAAAAAGTTAAGCAAATTAAGCTAATTAGTAGTATGAAATTCGGCTATGTTTAGCAAAAGTTTTTGGGTTTTTTTTAGTATCAAAAAATATGGGTAATTTTTTAGTTATGTAAAAGGTTTAGATTTTCAATTCACTAAAGAGCTATTTAAGGTTTTGTTGATTGTAGTATACACCATCAACAACGGTTAATCGAGTAGTAATTAAGCCCATTTAATATAAGAGAAAGAGCGCTCCGCGCTTTTCCCTGATTATTGTTTTTTGGATTTACGCAATATAAAAATAAAAAGCCAAAACACATAGTGCTTGCAATATTGTAAAAAAAAACTAAAAAAGACATTGTGATAAAAAACCCTTTACCAAAACCACAAACTAAACTAACAAGTACAAAATTAACCTTACCAATAAAAATAAACATAAGCAAAACAAACCTGTTATACTATGCATGTTATACATGTTATGCATGTTATACATGCTAATATTATGTGGTACTATTTTCATATTTCGTGGATGTAATCTGACCATGTATGTGTGGTTTGGGGTTGCAACATCTTCTATGCTGGTACATAGCGACTAGCGAGGGAAGACAGATCACAGTAATTTCTGTCATGCGTCATAGAATTAGTGTTGTAAAAAGTATTGATTTTGGATTATTTTAAGTAAAAGTAAAAGTAATTTGAAAAATTTTAATTTAAGTAAAGTAAGAGTAAAAATAATTTGTGATTTTTTAATTTAAGTAAAGTAAAAGTAATGGTCAAAATTTTATTTAAGCAAAGTAAAAATAAAAGTAAGAGTAAAAGTATAATAAAATTAATTTTAAAACGAAACAAAACACCGATTTTTGGAGTTCCAGAGCTCAGTTCTAAATTTTTTTTTGTTGCTGGCCGGCCCGCTTCAGCTTCAAAAAAAAAATTTTATTATAAAAACTCGTTTCAATAAGTTTTTTGGTCAAAATAAAAGGTTTTAGTGTGTTAGCGGCTTTAAAAATTGTCTTCTGCCATTCGCTTTACAGCAAAACCATATGCAATCTACCCATTGAAATCACTTAAATTTTACTTAAATTAATTTAAGTATTTGCAGTGGAAAATCCGAGTAAGAGTAAAAGTAAAAGTATTTGAAATTTTAAAAGTCGAGTAAGAGTAAAAGTGATAATGCGCACTTACAAGTGCAGTTTGAACCTTATTTAATCTACAATTATGTATGGTCTAAGTTATTCAAACCACAATTTTAGAACTATTTTTGTTATAAATACTTTTTTAAAGAAAAATTAGATTACAAAAAATTTTGACAAATTTAATCTATGAAATTACACTTTACACTTTATAAGTACAGAAATAGGGTGAAGCTCCGGAGCTCCAGAGTTCCAGGGTTAAAAAAATCCATAGCTCCTAGTAACCCACCGCAAAGGCGGAGCTCTGAAGCTCAGAGCTCTAAGGATAATCGCTAGTACAAAGTTTAGGGTTGAGTATGAAACAATACCTACACAGTATCAAATATGCATAAGACTAGAGAATGTCTGACTCTGTATTAAACAGTTGTTCTAATTATATGCAGATTATTGCACACATGCAGTGTAGATTTTTTATCAGGCAAAATCTGCTAGGACCTGTGAAAAATCTACCTGAGGATTTTTCTACGTAATACTGTAGATTTTTATTTAACCGCAAATTCGCAAACAAAAAAAAAACAGCAAACGTTAAATTCTTTGATGGGGTGTTTTTCAAATAATGTTTGTTGTTGAATATTTTTATATTGTTTTATATTTGTTGTTGAGTCCGACGTATTTTACATGTTAAAACATGAAAAATTTTGAGTCATTTTAATTATTTGACAGTAATATATAGAAAAATTTCATCTATGAATTTTGCGCTAATAATTCTTTTAGTTTGCAAACACTATACTGCGAACGTTCAATTCTTAGATGAAGTTTTTATCAACGCAATGTTGTTAAATATTTCAAGTTTTTTTGTGACATTTGAAGTATAATTTATTTCATTTGTTAAAATATGTAATATTTTTAATAATTTTTACGTTAAGATAGATAAAATGTTTATTGTTGTACAGGTTTACACAAATAATTTACGCACAACATATATACAAAAACATAGAGAACAAAATGCATGAAATAAAAAAGAAGGATATGTCACATAAAAAATAAAAAAATTTTAGTGCAAAATTTTCTTAGAAAATTGAAAAAAGGATTTTTCGGAATTTAACAGTTTAAGTAGAAAAATGCTATCTAAGAATTTCGCGTTCAAAAATTTAATTTGTACTTAACAAATAATTAGAACACTTAATTGTTAAAAATTACAGTCCGTCATTTTTTACTCTTATTCATTCATTCTTAAAACTACAGACCAAACTTTAAGAACCATTCATTTTTACTGTTTTTTTATTTTATTTAGAAAATAACCTTATTTATTTATTACTGGTTGAAATTAACCAAACTGTAAAAATTTTGGCTACCTTAGCTACTTTTAAACAACGTTTCATACAAATCTGTTCATTGCTTTTTGCAGTGTTGTAATAAATTTTAGCTTAAAACTGTTTAATTCACACGCCCAGAGAGTTATTAGCCAAATTGGACTTCAACGCGCAAGACAAGCATCCTGCCACTGCGCCACCCAGCCATTATTTTTAGAAAGTTTAAAACTTACATTTAACCTGTATTGTCTTTCTGGTAATTGCCACCTGTTCGTTATTAAACTGACTACCGCGGCGAGCGCTGCACTTTATGGCACTAGAGGAGTGATTCCTATTCAATTGATTGATCGTATATGAAAGTTTATTGGAAAGTCCATGGTAAACAGGAAATTCAACTGTGTGCTAAAATGAAAAGGAAACTAGAAAAAATTAGAAAATTTATTGTTTTATTTCTAAATGTTTGATTAATTAATAACTATAGTCTATACAAAAATGATGCGGACTGGCGACAAAACTCGAACTTTGAAATGTTATATATCCATAACGGAGTTTGGAATAAGTGCGGGACATATATGAAAGCATAGCTTAGACTCTTGGCTATCTTTTGAAAAGGTTAGGAAAAAATGTTTTTCGATGACGTCATCACTACAGCCGATGCGGTGAAAAAAACCTGGTCCCAAAAAAAACAAAACTTTTTTATTAGTATGAGATAAGAACCGCCGCTTGGTATGCTGTTAAAACATACTTTTCTGAGTTTTTTCTGAAAGTTTGAGCGAAATCGGCTCGCTCAATTTTTTTTTTATGATGCGTTAAATGCGCGCGGTTTTCGCGATTTTGCGCCAATTTTGACCGCGCTAATACACTGTCGGAATTATTTATTTTGTTTTGCTTCCTGCTCGAAGTGTGTACGATATTGATCATATTATTATATATTAAATGTCCGCCAATTTTTTTCTCGTTCCTACACTATAAAAATTTTTTTCGGGTATGGACCCCCAAAATTTTTTTGGGGTTCCAAAAAAAATGACCTTTTTTGTTTTTGATGTTTTGTTTACAAAACTGCCAAAAATGTATTCTAGGCTCCACAAGCAATCTTTTAAGCATTCGATTGTGCAAAAAAACCCATTATTGAGCTTATAATAAGCCTATGAACTTTGGGTTGAGCCAATTTGGCATTTTTGGTGATTTTAATGGTTAATGCACGCCACAAGACGTGTGCAGAATAAAAATTTTGACAAAAACACCAACTAAAACAATGAAATTCTATGATTTCGTTTTAACTTTATAACATGGCAACGCTTTATAACGTCTGTTTTTGGTAAAATTACATGGCAAAGCTATAACACATTTCTTTTAAAAATTCGAAATTTCATGTAAAAGACCGCTAAAAAATTATTATGACTTCGTTTTTTATTGTTTCATGCCGCTTTGTAGTGTAACTAAACCACTGTTTTGCTTGGGTATTTTTTTATCTTTTTTTATAATCTACTGCGATTTCCTTTTAAATTTGTGTGCATCTTTCCAACTTTGCATCTTGGTAATGCAGGCCGCGCCCGCTGTTGCAATTTCACTTGCCTCCTGGGAATTTTTTCAATTCCTCTGTTCTCTCGGCAGCGTTCAGTTATTGCACGCTGGAAGTAAAAATCAATATGTAATTCTTCCCGCATTCAAAGGCCTCCTGTAGTGTGTCTCTCCCGCATATCTTTAACTTCCCCTCCTCTCTACCCCCCCCCCCGCACAGTAGCATTTTTTAAAACAGATTTGTTTATTCAAAAGATGACATTTTAAAAAACATTACAAACTTTTGCACAAAACTTTACATGCATGTCTATATATAAATAGACGTAATGTCTGTGTGTGTTTGTGTGTGTGTGTGTGAGTCTGTCTGTGTGTCTGTGTGTTCCCTAACTCCTTCCTAGCCCGATAAAAGATTTAGAAACAAAAATTTTATTTAGCAATTAGAAAACTTGGCAGCAGCAGAACCACCACATGCCAAAAATAGATAATTATTGGTCATAAATGGGTTTATAAAACTTTGCGTAAAGTGTAAGTTCCAAAAATAACTTCAAAATTAAGGTCTACGTCTCCTATTTAGGGTAAAAAAAATCTTTTATATACATATTTTACTAGTGGATTCATCAAATCAATAATTGGTACACGTATGGGACTTAGGTACCTAATCTTGATACCTGGGTCACAACAAGCTGATTGCATATATTACAATAAAAGTTTACAACATTAACCTTTTTAGTAAATGTAGTATCATTTAACTATACCATTTAATAATTATACACATATGTGTTAATACTAATAAGTAGGCTTCAACGTTTTTTTTTTAAAATTTGAGTATAATTATACGACTTCGGTTGGAAATTTTTATTTCAAATATTGATTATAAAATGTTTTGGATGTCACTATTCTAATCAGCATCTCAATAAAAGTTAGATTAATACCACAGGACATTTTATATTTTATCAAAATTTGCAAAAAAATATTTATGAATTACAGTAAATATTCAAAATTTTTCCTTTATAATAATCATTATTTAACCAAAAACGGTTAATTCTGGCCAATTTTTATTCTTTTTTTTGGAAACAGTTTGTACTAAAAGTATATATAGCAATTAACAAACAAGTTCGACTTTTTAGAGTTGTTTCAATAAGATTTTATGCCAAAACAAAGTAGGCCAGCAGCTGAACACAAAAAAAAAGAAAAAAAAGAGTGATATGTCCTTCTCATAATGAACGATGTGCATGGCATATCCCATTTAAACTAATTTCAATGTTTTTTGTTCAATTTACATTAATGCGCGCACCGAGTTTTTTTTTGTTTTCCAAAGTTTTGAATCTTTGCACCGCCACATGTCACCGGACGGCAGGCCCTGACTATGGATATTTTCGTTTTTGTTTTTAAAAAGCGTGTCCAGTCCTTCTAACTTTAGAAGTCCATGACAAAACACATAAAAATTTCTGGCACACACTAAATTCCACCGACTCTGACTCCGACTCCGCCTCAAATTTCTGCAAATTATATATTGATGTGCAGGTCAGGCGGAATCAACAAAAAAGAACAAATTAAACAAATTTAAATGCTTTTTTAATCATTTTGGCTGTTTCTTCATGTAAATTTATTAAAAATTAATGATTTTAAACTGAATTACACTATCAAAAACATTAAATTAAGCTTAAAAACCATTAAATTAGTAAATTTAAAATGGAAATTTTAATTAATTATGCTCGAGAAATTGATAAACTTCATATTATTATTTTAGTGCAAGAACATGGCTTCGATTTTTGATTTGTTTAAATAAAGATTTTTTATATGAATTTAAGGTATGACTAAGGGTTAAGATTCACGTTTTTTAAAATATTTATTAAAAAAATATAAAAGATGTTTTATGTTAAAAAATTTTTGCACAACAAAAATCAAGGCAAAAAAACTTTTTCTTTCCTAAGCCTAAGCGAAACCTAAAACTCATGATAAAAGTCTAAAAAAAGCTTAAAAGCTATTGAAATGCTGATAAATTTAGTGCCTAAAGAAAAAAAATATTTTGGAAAATATTTTGCCGAAAATATTCTTTGCTTACACCAAAAGGTTTTTAAAAAAACTATTGAAAGGTGTTAAACAGTTTTACAAGTCAAAATCTCACTAATTTCCATAAAAAATGTACTAAATTTGTAAAATATGTAACGCACATAACAAAAAAATAATAAATTTAGGAGTTCGGCTCTAAAGTCCCTTAATTTTAATTTTTTATGAATTTTCTGAACACAAAAGTTACTTTACGGCTCCAAAGTCCCTCCAATACGGCTCTAAAGTCCCACACTACGGCTCTAAAGACCCTCGGCTCTAAAGTCCCCTCACTCCGGCTCTAAAGTCCCGTTACCCTTTTATGGGGATTTTGCACGTCACCAAATAACACGACCAATTACTTAATACATACAAAATAAAACATTAAACTAACTACAAAATTATCGCAAAGCAATTAAGTAAAAATAATAAAGTTAAAACTCAAAATTTACGCAGGTACTGTTGAAAAATAATTAAAAGTGCAATTATTCGGCAAACTGGAAAGTACACTATAATTCCCGACACCGACCACTTTCCCCAACGACCACTTTTGCGCCTAACCTAGAAACCTAAAATTCAAAAAAATTCGAATTTGGTCGGTGTCGGTGGTCGGTGTCTTTCCTTTCCTCCTTGTTTGCATTATTCTATTGGCAAACCTATTCCACCGACTCCGCTCCGACTCCCCTTATAATTCTAAGCCTAGCAAACTAAAATTCAATAAAATTGGTAGAATTGGTCGGTGTCGGTGGAGGTCGGTGTCTTAGTTTGCCGTCCTTGTTTGCCATTATTCTAATATAAGGCAAACCTATTCCCCGACTCCCTCCACTCCGCCTCTTTCAATGCATTATATATTGATGTGCAGGTTAGGCGGAATGAACAGTAAATTTTTAGAAATTAATCATTTTTAACTGCATTAGATTACAAAAAAACATTAAATTAAGTTTAAAAACCATTAAATTAGTATATTTAAAATAGAATATAATAAAATAATCTCGAGAAACTTATAAATTTTCAATTATTATTCTGGTGCAAGAACATGGTTTAGATTCTTGTTTTTATTTGTTTGATAAAAATTTTTCATATGAATTTAGGTTTTGGCTAAGGCTTAAGATTCACTAGTTATGGTTTTTAAATTAAAACCTTAGTTATGATAAGTATCAAAAATGTTTTATGTTAGAAAATTTGACAGAACGAAATTTAAGACAAAGAAAATATCATTTTTCCTAAGCCTAAGCGAAACCTAAAAATCAAGATAAAAGTCTAAAAAAACTTAAAAAGAATATTGAAATGCCAAATAATTTACTGCTTAAAGAAAAAAAATATTAATTTTGGAAGATATTATGCCGAAAATATTCTTTCCAGACACCAAAAGGCTTTTAAAAATATTGTAGGAAGCTTTTAAAAACTTTTACAACTGAAAGTTTGGCTAATTTCCGTGATATATTGCACGAAAATTACGTAATTTAATCAACAAATTGACAAAATTTGCATAACGTTAAAAGCTACGGTAAGTTACGGTAGATTTTGGACGGAGTCGGAGTCGGTGGAATTTAGTGTTTGCCAATATAAATTAAAAATACAACACGAGAATTATTTTTGTCGTCATATTGAATGCCGTCATATTTCGAACTTCAGTGCCGTCATATGTAATGGACTACTGCGAGCTTGGATAGAGTAGAATGAACAGGAACTAAAAAATAATTATCGTTTCTTCAAGTATGCTTTTTAAAGTATCTTGCTATGTTCAAGTAGGCCTTAGTTTTCCTAAGCAACCTAAACAAAACCTGAAAATCAAACAAAACATTAAATTTAGCTTGATTTTAAGGTTTTGCTTATGTTGCTTAGGGAAATTAAGGTCTAAAGTCCACGATAAATGTTATTGTGAGTTTTGTCACGATAATTTACTTGAAAAATAAGTTTTAAACAATCCATCTTTCCGGTGACCAAAAGATAAGATTATAATGTATTACGTGTTTTCTATATTAACTTTGTAAATAAACCATTTTAGTTCCTGTTCATTCTGCTCTATCCAAGCTCGTAGTAGTCCATGACATATGACGGCAATATGACGGCGGTGCTATGACGGCAAAAATAATTCTCGTAAATACAACGGAAGAAATATTAAAATACATTCTGCATAATATCTTCGGAAAGAATCTCTTCTGCAATAATAACTTTTGCAAAAATACATTCCAGTAAAATATCTTCGGAAAAAATAACTTCTCGCCGTGCGTCGCGGAAGATATTATGCTGGAAGGTATTCTTTCCGCCCTTCAAAAAGTAAACTGACGAGTGAGACGCGCAGCGAAAATAAAATAAAGCAATTTTATAATTTAAAACACTGCCAACTATGCAAATTTACAAACCAAAAACAAAGTTATAAAACATGTCATTTGATTTAATCTATATTTCCAAAAAAATAATGTTTGAATAAAGTCTTCCACATAAATATCAGCGTGTTCGAGTGTGCACAGCGTTGATTCGTCATTAGTGTTTGAAGTTTTTTACAAATTTCCAAAAAGGATCGATGGTTAATTGTGCTAAATTACTACACTACGCTTTAAATATAAATTAATACTGTTAAATTTATTAACTAAATTACTGCAAATTA